>VZTL01050923.1:3927-13927 GCA_013400535.1 Scopus umbretta | reverse complement strand
GCCTGAAGGAGAGATTCGAGTGCCTCTTCAACGTTCAGATACAGTGACTCATTTTAGCCATCTACTTTTGAAATCTCTTCCCATTTCTAAAAGGAAATCAGGGACTGGGTATTCAAAAAGATGGCAGTTATCCTGATATCAGAAATTACTTGCTGACTTGAAAATGTCAAAAGAATAGTTGCATGTGAAGACAAAACATTTTTACATCACCACAGAGGTGCAGTGTAAAAAGCTGTTTGTATTGGCAAAAGGGCAAGCTACACCATCACAGGCTATGTTGTCCAGCCCAGGGAAGAAATCCTGGCTGTACTGCAGGTTTCTAGGCATGTCTGGGTCTTCCAACAAATACTACAGTTCCTGAAACTACTGAATACTGGAAAGTATGTTGGACTATTTCAGCTTGCCCCAAGTATAATTGAGCTATGACAATTTATACAGACTAAGAATATAACTGGGACATTCTGGCCCATTTCTGTTGCTTTTATTCTTTCTCTTCCTTCTCTTACTCATTATTTTCAGCTAACTTTGTGTCTTTCCCTCTACTTTGAAATGCATCTGTTTTCTCTGAAACTGCTCTGACTGCAATTCCACACTGTGGTCTAAAGTCCATGACTCTCAAATTAACTTAAAATTCTTGGTTAGCATTAGCTGGAAGATGAAGTGTTCTAAACTATATATATCTGTGGGTGTCTACATGCAAGATACATTCCTTGTAATGTCAAAAGAGTGTTTACTGTAATTTTTGTTTACTCTTCAAATATACTGTTATTTTTGCCCGGAGTAACTTTATTATCATCATTGCCAGGCTACCTCCCAAGATACTGTTTTATCAGATTTCTTTACTATTAGCCCTGCAGCTATCTTAGGACATCAGCATCCATTTGTTTTATACCACTGGCTCTCAACGTTCAGAAGAGAGAAAAATTGGGTTCCGTGAAAAACTGTTTTCACCTGCTGAGATTTGGTACAAGGACTGTTTTCCTTTAGCTAAGAGACATGAGATTTTGCTTTGGAAGTACAAAATACGTTACACATTATTTCCATGCATACTAGTTAAAAAGAAAAAACAAACAAACAAACAAACAAACAAGGATGAAGTCTCTAAGAAGTCGTTTGACTAGAAAGTAAGACTCCAAACTCAGCACTTGAAGATGATTTAAAAACGCTTATAATGTACATCCAGACTTTCTGAAGTGCAAAATTACCTAGAGGTTCTATATAAATATATAGTTGGGGAGTATCAGGATAGGAACCTACCAATGTTTGCCTGCAGTGCAAGAAATGCAACACCACATGCATCGCATAGCATCATTCCAGAAATTCAAAATTCATGAGTATTTTAATGTTGTTGTAGTGCAAACAGTAGCATTTCCTAACAGTCTAGTTTGAGAAACGTTTTTATGGATATTCTTGCTAATATTTTTTGTAACAAATAACTCTTTGAATAGTGATTTAGTAAAGAAGTAGCTACAGCATTTCTTTTGTCATTATTAAGAGCCCTAGCTATATAATATCATACCAAGAGAACAATATATTAAAAATATAAATACAGTAAGTATTTAATATATAAGTATTATATATACAAAATGTCTCCATAACCACAGAAGAGAAGAACAGTGAAAATCACAGATATTTTAGTAGATCTCAGTAGATTTAATCTTTTACTGTATTAAAATCCACAGTCCTGGTTCTGATTTTTGGTAGTTTTTCCATCAATACTTTCAGTAGTGAATGCCAGAAAACATTTGTCCTGATATACCAAATACTCTAAGACGCAAAGACAATTGCTTTACTTATCTGAACCCTTGCTTGAAATGTATATGGGGATCAAGAGGAAGTGCAAAGTCTTAACGACACGATGTAAGTTCAGAGTAAGGAAAAATTTACCAACTCCTATAGTTAAAAAGACAGTGGCAGAAAATGCTTTTAACAAGAGACTAGCATAGGGTTAAAGCCAAATTTTTCTTGAACAGATGATATTTCAGATGGCCACACTATTCCAGATGCATCAATTTCCTTGAAAATCCAATCCATATATGTGCATATGCTGTGCTGGCAGGAGGACTGACTGAAATGGCCAAAACCCAAGAGCTAATATTCTTTTGGCCAGAATAATGCAATTATTATTTTCCTAGCTATCAGTCTAAGCATACAGAGCCATCTGTTATGCAAAGCAAACATACACATCTCAATTACAGAAAATGCAGTTGCCTTGACAGAATTTGGATTACACCACTAACCAGGGCTGTAAAATTTGTTTTAAGCTCGTGTATAATGGATGCCTTTCAGGAGTTTCCTAATTAGCATTTACCTGCTTAAACTAATTATCTATCCTTCTTCTCTA
The DNA here is from genome assembly GCA_013400535.1 of Scopus umbretta. Classification (NCBI taxonomy): domain Eukaryota; kingdom Metazoa; phylum Chordata; class Aves; order Pelecaniformes; family Scopidae; genus Scopus; species Scopus umbretta. Next base: position 11,583 of record VZTL01050923.1, on the reverse strand, counting down.
CTGGCTTATTAAACTTCGTTGGATACTATGCATAAAACAGATTAATATGAGCATAAGACAATAATAAACATTAAAGTTCTGATTCTTTACTGTATTAGCAACACGGTGGCGCACCAATTTCAAAATTTGAGATTCTTGATAGCAACTCCCAAACAGATTAAGGCAAGGATTAAAGTCTATTACAAAACAAGGGACTTTAATGAGAGACAAGAATACTGATATGAGTTAGAAACAACTCTGTTTCCATTTCTATCATTTGGTTTGCTAAAGCCAGCACAAAATAACAATTACAGAACTTATTACAGCCAATTGCTTGCATGTTCTTTGAGGAGTTAATGAACCTCTATTCGGATTCTCACCAGATAATATTTAAAACTAGTCTTTTTCTGCACTAAATGTTAAAATTTCCCATTTCATTGTTATTGGGGTACAGCAAAACTGACAGCTGCCAGTGCTAATGTTTGCCTCCTCATAGCACTATGGGTCCCAATTTAAAGGAACTGAAATAAATATTATCTCAGTTTTTCTTTTTCTCATCAGGGTGACTGCAATAGAAGTAGATGATCCTACTGCGAAAATCATAATGCAAAATCCTTCTGCTGCATTTCTAAGCACAAGCAGAAAGAAGCTATTCTTCCAAAACATTCCTGAATGCTGCAGAATTAGGAATAAGCATCAACAAGCAACTTTCCCCCCACTTTTGTCCTACCTTTTAATCTTTGAAAAACAGTTGTCAGCAATTAAATGGAAAAAAAAATTAAACTATTATATTTTATAAATTTGTCTTTTCATATTAGTGAGCATTTGCGAAAGTGGCAAAATGTGTCCTTGTTGAAACCCTCCCTGCAAGACATTTTAATGGTCTCTTTCAGCATTTCTTGACTCCAAATGACTCCCTGTCATCGTGTCAGCTCCCTGGATAATGCAGGGTACTCCATAAACATCCAGTAATAGGACACAAGGGAAGTACTATTAGTGTGTCCCTTTCCTTTCAGGTATAGAGGTTTAAAGTTCAAAACAACTGAGAAAAGAAACTTCATTTGTTCTCAATAAATTAATAATGATCCTTCATGGCAAAAAGTTTTCAGACACAAGTTTGTCTTATCTCAACATCCAATACAGATACATTTTTCAATTACTTCTCAGGATGAACCAGATGCAACTTTAAATAACTAATTCAATAAGCCACGCAAAATACAGAAACCAAATTATTATTTCTTTAAGAATGATAAACAGAAGAATGCATCACATACAATTATGGTCTAGAATTGAAAGCATGTACTTACTTGGGACAGGCCTAAATAGATGGAGACAGTTTCTGAAATGTACAAAAATTTTCCTTCTTGATTTAGTGCAAATACAAATCCATCCAGGGACTACAGAGTAAGGAAAAAAAAAAAAAGGAAAATAGATTAATAAAAAATTCTAAATTCCAGATAGAAATAGATTCAAACAAAGGTGTAGCATCATGGAATAAATTGAGGCAAATGTTCTGATTTCTAGGAAAGTGTTTTTAATTTGAATCCTTAAGACAATTCCTTTGTATTCTGTCTACATATTAACAAACAGCATATGAGTATATTCCAAAGTTCAAGGACTTATTGTCATGCTTACATCTGCCATATACTGTGTAATATTTATCTCATTTACATGACAGAAGACATATAGAAAAATAAAATGTTCTTCAGTTTTTTACAGGAAGAAATAAATAAGGAAAACAAAGAACCTTCCAATCAAATGGTATGTAAGAAGATCCCCCCATCCCCCAGAATCAAAGCAGAGAATTTCAACTTCCAAAAACTGAAAAAGAGACAATAAAATCCTACCATCACTCAAACCACTATGGACCTCAATAATTTGTTAATTAATTGAGGATTACACACACGCGCGCGCGCGCGCGTGCGGGTGCACCCCCCCATTTTCCTTTTGTGAGACAACAAACAAAGCCAATCAGCAGATTACTGTCAAATATGTTTACAGCTTAGGTCTATAGAAATGTTACGAATTTCATCCCTTTGGTGTAAAACTCTAGATCAGATTTTATTTTGACAGGTTCAAGTCTTTGGATGCAATTTCCATTGCAATTGCAAAAATCAAAATACGACTACACAGATTAATGCATACCTTTTGAAACATGAGTGCAGTTAATAAACAAAGGACTATATTCTAAACTGACACACAGAGTAAATCACTGCACATCAAGACAGAAATATACCTCTAGGAATAAGAGCAAATCTTCACTAGGAAGAAACTGCCTTTCATACATTGTAGGTGCCTTTACTTTTATGTTTTTTTATGAGGCTGATTATTGGCAAACAAGCATTCACTATTGCAAAAGTAAAATCACAAAATTCCAGAAATTAGAAATGCTAAAACAACTCAGAAAAGAAGAAACACCCCAAATGCTGGGATGAACAAGAAACAATCCCCAAAAATCCCATCCGAAATTTCCCCTTGGGATAAAGGTATGTGTAAAGTAAAAATATAATTGTAGCATTTCAGAGATCAGCCTGGTTTTGGAAGAATTACTTAAGTAAGAGACGCACACAAATCTGATAGAGCCATATGATGACAAAGTCATGTAATCATTTCACTCCTTTCAAATACAGAACAGTGATTCCTGAGGGTTTTTAAGTTTTTTCTTCTGCTGCTTCTTGATTAATTTCTAACACACTGCTGGTCAGAAGCTGTCTTTGGCAAGTGTTCACCCCTCTCTGATGTAGTAGGTGGTGAAATTATTCAAAAATCTGTGTTTTCTGAAAAGAATAAACCACATATTGGAAAACAAACCCTCACTAAAGACGCTGCATTAAAGAAAGACTCTAATTTATATTTATGAATTAATAAAAATGTAAATCTGCATAGATTTCCTTCATGTAAAAACATTTATATTATGCAAGCCATTTATGGCCTCTTATAAATCATCATCATTTCTTTTCAAATGATTAACATCAGTTCATTGAATTTTAACATCAATAACACGTGGAAAATTTGGAACAGTGAAGTTCAAACTCAGATCCATACAAGGACAATCAAAACCTTTACACATTTCATCTCCTCCACTATGTATCATTTCTTTTGCGACTATCCACTTTCCCTGTCACAGAAAGATCAGAAAAGTAACTCTTTAAGGGTCTTGGCTTAAGTTTTCCCGATGCTCTGTCCCATGTTCCTTTGAGGAAATTGGTTTAATCCTCTCGTAGATATAAAACTGAGACCCGTCACCTGGATTCCCTGGCTGCCTATATATGTTCTTGCAAGAATGCCATTCTCCACAAGCAACAATAAATTGCCATACTGAATCAGACTAAGAGCCTACCTGCAGTGGTTGATTTTCCTGGGTCTGACAGTGTGTGCCTAGATGCTTCAGAACAGTCTTTGAAATAACCATAATCGTTATATAGGTAATGACAAGCCTACTAGAAGTTTCTTTCTGACCTCAGGTTGTTACTAGTTGGCATGACCATGGTATCTGTTATTCTTTACAATTATTCTTTATAACTAGTGTGCTCAATATTTTTTTTTCTTTTTTGGAATCCTGTTATGTTCTTGGCTCAATGATATCTTGAGGAAAGAAGTTTCACAGGTTATTTATGTGCCATATAAAAACAACTTTCCTTTTCTCAGTTTTTTACATCTCCAGGCTTTTAGCGTGGTCCCCTTGCTCTTTTGCTCAAGAGAGTTACATACCGTTGGAGCATATTCATGATCTGTTCTGTTTAGTACACTGCATTACTGTGTAATTATCTGGATAGAGTTTTGTAAAAACAGCAAAAAATAATTCTCTGAGTTACTGATGGCTTTCCTGCTTCTTGTCTACACATCGTCTTATTTAGGAATTCAGGCTTCTTAATGAAACAAAAGTTTGAAGAAAGCTTTTAGTACCGATTAGACAGAAATGTTTTGCTCAGTGTTGTCTTGGAATTGGCTGAAACCAGTTTTGCTGGAAAAATATAAACAAATAAAACTATCTCTGGTCAACACAACTGTACAAAGAAATGTCAGCCTTCATGACTAATGTTTGGAAAGTCGTCAGCAACTGGGAGGAGTGTTGAAGTGAGATGTGTTAGACATCTTAAGCACTTGCTGCTTTTCAGTGCCGTCAACTCTGAAACTCTCAGTTAAACAGTTTTATTTCTTTACCTTTTTCTTCTCTTTCTTTCTTGCAGACTACTCCTTACTTTTGCCTCCTAGTTTTACAAGGGAGGAACTAAGGAGGCACCACTGATGGACTGGCAGGGCCAATGCAGCATACCCACAATTCCTTTGGCTTCTTGCATGATTTAGTCACTTCCTGTGCCATAAAATTAGTTCATTATGCCAGATGAGACTACTAAGTCATGGCCAATCCTTCTTTCTCCATTTCCTTTCCCTCCTCCCTGAAGTTATGCTTGGGTACAAATACTGACCAAATTCAACATTTTGTTCAATAGAGCAAAACCAGAAAGTTTATTTAATCCTACTTTGAAAAAGCCACTGATTAAGAGCTAATGGAACAGCTAACTACTTCTATGCCCCAAATACAAAGACATTAGAACAAAGGCCCCAAGTACTAAGCTCAAACCCTAATACCTAAGAAAAATGACAATAAAAATAGAGAAAGAAATAGCCACCTTCCAACGCAAGGCAGTTCCTCCCACCAGTATGAAAGGGCTGAGATGGACCACTTCTGTGACAATGTTGTTGTTCCTTATACAGGTCAAACAGTAGTTCTGAAGGACTGTCTCATTCGTTATTCATAGGTATTATTTATGAATATTTATTATTTAAGTAATGCGTGTTGAAATTTTTCAATTTTTCATAAAGCGTCTGTCCTTTGTGCATGCCAAGAGAGCAGCAGACTTCAGAGAAGGTGGCAGGCAACATAACAGAGGTTATGTTATATACTGAAGAAGAGTATGTGATACTATTGTATACAACCTATTTACAAATGGTTTTGTTTTAATGAGAAATCTCTGGAAGTATTATTCATATTACCTATGTATAAATAAGGACACAATAAATGCGAGAAGGGTACTGGATTTAGCTAGCTTTCAAATCTTTCTTTTAAAATGAGCACCACAGTGTAATTTCCAGCCAGAATTTACAAACAGTTTCACTGTAGTTCAAAGGCAGATAGGATTCCCGTTTCAGATGTTCCACAGTTATCATCAATTATAATATAGAAATAGGGCCTGCGAAGGTAACTGTTTTTTTCATAAAATGTACTATTGTCATTGATGCAGAGGCCATGAATATAAAGGTAGAGCATCTTCTGTTAGGAAAATATTCTTGAGTTAATTTATTTTTTATTTTTATAAATGAAGTTGCCTGTCATAAACTCACTCCTATCCCATCTAGTGTGGAAGCTGAAAAAGGGTCAGGGTGATGCCAAATTCTAATTTTGAGCACAAGCCAATTTAAAGAAGACTGGCAACTTCTTGTTTAAACCTACACTTACTGGTTTTATGCAAAATGTGATTAAAGCTCAAGTTCCCCAGCACTTTTGATTTCAGAAAACCATTATGTATTATGCTGTTTCAATCACCACAGGCTACTTTTTAATTTTTTTTTTAACTGCCCCACTGTTTTCAACAGGCGCCAATTAAGATTCTGGGGTCAAAGGGTTAATTACATCTTCTTACCCGCTATGTAGAATTTTCTGATTATTAACCAAGGTTGGATTAAGATGAAAAAGAACCGACACAAATGTTAATGCTTGCCCCTCCTCGAGAAGATTTATCATAATACCATGCTGAAATCTATACGCTTTCTTCAAAGCTGTTAGAGAATGAAATCTTAGAGGAAACACTAAAATAAACGCTTTAAAGACACGCAAGTATCTGATTTATTGAGCCAGTTTTCTTATTCCTGAAAACTGTTCTAAACTAGCCAGACAGGACTGATATAAAATTTCCTTTGTCACATACCAGCAAGTCAATGTGGTAGACATGAAGGAAGTGAGATTCAGATGTAAAAGTCACTAGCTACAGCACCTCTGAATAATAATGCCAATAATTATAATTTAGATCCTCTGACATCAGAATAATATGAAAATGTAAAGCACAGGTTTTTAACCCAAAATACTAAGTACCTCTTACAGTATTTGTTGAATAGTGAGGTTATTTCCTCTCAGGATATGAAACCCACTGTACTACTATGACCGAATATGCACTAATGTATAATGCATCATACTAAATGGATTTATATTTGTCAGAGGAATTTTGTCCCAGCCATTTTTGCATATTCCCACTACAGGCAAATTTAATTCACTGGAGTCTTACTACAGTGTCCTTCTGGAGAATATCCTCATATTTCATACTATCCATGAAGTCCCTAATTCTTTCTAGTGTATTCCAATGCTGCAAAAAACCCTGTTACCCTGACCTAAACTCCAGTTAGAGTGAAGAATTACCAGTAGGCTAGGTTATTTTAATGACAGATTATTTTAAACTAAGCTTTCACCATCTGTTCCACCCCCTAATTATGAATGCAAAAAGAACATATTTCACAATTACATCAGTAAAAAGTAAGATATACATGATTTAAATGCATGCATGTGTTCTTTGTCCAATGCAGCATGCATCTGTGATGTTTTTCTCATCATTCAGGCTCTGATCAGGAGATAAGGGCTGGGGAGGGAATACTCCCCCTGATAAAACAGATTAATTGATATACTAAACTTTTTCCTGGCAAACAGATCATCTTAATTAGAATTTTTCACTGTTATGACATAATGATATTATAACTGGAGCTGAGCATTAATTTGAGGACAAAGCCTGTCACCAATTAGACATACAACATTCAATAACAGCAAAAATATTTTACTCTTTTTTTAAAAGAGAGGCAGTATTGGATGCAATCGACATTTATGAAAGCAAATAGTCCCTCTCTTATAAGAAACATATGATTGCGTAATTTATTGTGTTACAGCATGGCTTAAAAACCATTTACTAAAGACAGCAACAAAAAACTAAGCTTAATTTCAACACTACAACCATTCTTGAATGGGAGTTTAAAATGAAATAAATGGCGTAAATGGTGGGTAACAGAAATCTGCTTCAAAGCCTCAGTGCCCATCTACTGTGTTCTCACTTTTAAGGTACCGGAGTAATATCTTCCAGCGACACCAACAAAGATACGAAAGTATAACTACTTAGGTGAAAAATCTGACCTTGGGCTTTCACAATTAAGTACTATGAGACAACTGGAGTATTATTCCTGGAAATAGCATTTTCATGGGGATGTATTTGATACACATGAATAAAAATAAGCAACTAAAGTTTGATCATCTACTGACTTACAAAAATCTCTAAAAGCTTTATTTCTCCTTCTCAGTCCTTTTAACCCCCCGCAGAAAAAAACCAAAACACAAGCCCAAATAAAATAAAAAGGCATAGGACTTACTGCAGTGTTCCTTGGGCTACAAGCTTTTTACCATTGAGTAAAAATCCCAATGTCAAACACAGAGAAAACCCTGTTTTCAACTCTCATATCACTGCCATTTTTTCAGTCACAGTCCACCATAATGGTTATATGGCTACACGGCCATAGACTCCTTGCGAATTAATGACACATATTTGGCAAAAAAGCAACATGTATTTGGCACCAAAACAAATACAATAAAAAAGATGAGGTAAGCGGACAAGCTCAAAGGATGTGGTTAGAATGGACTTT
>VZTL01050921.1:33323-54482 GCA_013400535.1 Scopus umbretta | reverse complement strand
ATTCTGCAAAAGAATCTAATTTTTGGACTTTTTACCAAGAAAGTTTTGAAGTCAGAAGTCTAGACTGAATCCTAACTTGTGTAAAGTCTTGAAAGTTCATTACAAATACAGATTAAAACTCTAAATTCTGGATTCAGACCTTTCGCTACTGTTGCAACTAAATTATAAAAGACTGTTATTAAGTTTAAATGTTTTCAGTTCTCCACTGCTCTCTAGATGTTATCGATATGACCACAAGAGGGAGTATTGTTGCTTAGACAGTACACAGTTAAGTGATTCCAAGGCCTTAACACACCTCTTTGCTTTAATCCTGAAGACTATATTCTTATGTGCCTATGCAATTTCAGTTCAGTCTACCCAAGTTCATAAAACCTAGCAATAAAATATAGTAAGAGTTTGTAATTAAAAAAAATTGTAAAATAATTTTCTATTTCAGGATAAAACAGCTTACACAACCAAGTGAAATAAGGAAAAAAAAATGGGTATTTATTGTTTGGCTCCTTTCCTGAGGTTTTCTTCTGTATTCTCATATTGGTAACAGTAGATGTTTGAATGGTCACAATTATAAAATAGTAAAACTGTTTTTTTTATATATATCTGTAGCTGGACATCTGAAGTCCAGCTCACATTAAACTCCTGTGGAAGAGCTCAAACTAAGTATCAGTTTCCACATCATGTCTTTAACCTACTTTAGCACTTTAATGTTTCCTTGATTTCACTTGATCTGTTAGTTCTATACTGTCTTATTATTTGTGTAAGACATATAATACCACTGAAGAGCAATATGAGTATCTAACTATCTGGAAAGAACAGTGGTGAGCTGGTGAATAATTATCTATCTATTATCACTATTTTTAATTTCAATTGAAGTATGTCACAAGTAAAGTAATGGAATTATTTGATGAAATCATTCCTACCTCTTCACCGCTGTACTGCTTCAAACAGTTAAGAAAATAATATGTATTGGAAAGCCAAAAGGACAACATCTCAAAGTCTTCTGAATGTTCCTAAAAATGATAAGTAACACAATCTTACAATGGTACTGCCCATGAATTTAATAACTAAATTTAAGACCATTACAGAATTGGTAAAACAGAGCCCATATATAGCAGAAAGAGCATACAGCATCTATAACATGCTAGCTGAACAAATCATGCTGTGTTTTCAGGCTGATATACATATAGCAAAGTTCCCTCTTTTATCTGTTAAACACTGTTTAAGTCTTCTTAAATGACAGACTGGCTAAATAAGCCTGAACAAAACAGTTTTACACATTTCTATGTATGGTGTTGTAGTGTACTGGAGGCCTTCCTGCAAAAAAGCATGAACAATGCCCGTATACACAAACAAAACTGAACTACATATAAACACAATTCTAACTATGTGTAAGTATGTTTCATTTTTGTTAGCTAAGTAAGCACAAGCTTTTCTAATGGATAAACTAGTGGTATAGATTTATTCATGAACAAAGTGTAGGCATTCTGTATACAACAAATTCAACTGCATAAACCATAGTCCATTCCTGCCTGTGCTACAAAGCATGCCTAGTGTTTTACTGCATTGTATATCCACAACAAAGCATTCACATAGCTGAATTTGTTATGTAGGTGAGACAACAGGCTAACAATTCTTGTTTGTAACTTGATTTTGTAAACTGGCTGGCAACATAACTTTAATCTTGTGGGTACTAATGCTGCAGTACCAAATGACACGTCAAAAAATCATTACGCTAGTAGAACAGCAGTGTAAAAACCTCTTAAAATTCTGATACCTGCCTGCTGTGAAACATACTAAGCTTCATTTCTGTCCATCTGATTTTCACCAGTGCTGAAAGCACAGGTACACTTCACCTAATTAGCTACTCATTGTAAAATGTAAAATACTTTAAATGATTTTGTCACCAAGCTCTTCAGATTAAAATAATTTCTGTTAGCACATACTATGCATTCTGTGTTCAGCACAGCAGAACCTTACCTGGAGGCTTTACAGGGATACTACTACAAACTTTGAAAAAAGTCTAACTGATGATTATTATTCTACTATAGCAATACTATTCTACTATAGGAATACTAGCAAATGAAAGTGTGAGCATTCCCCCAGTACTATGCATGCATCTTGTAAACCTTACATTAAAAATCAAGTAGTACAATACAGCCAAACATAATTCCTACCTTAACAACTTGTTTGATACCATCAATGGTTACATTCATGAAAGATTTCAGCATGTCAGCATCATTCAGATAATCTGCATACCTCACACACATGAACAGGATGTGAGCTGGAAGGCCAGGTATCATATTAACTATAACTCCACGTGGCTTTAAATCTGCATAAAGGAGAGTCATTCAACAATTCAGTGTGTCATTCTGAGAAAGACGAGCACTATGGGGTTTATTTCTTCAGTGACCAGTCACTTGATAATTGATTTACTGATTAATTGCTTGTTTCTGAAAACTTCTGTAACAGTATTGTTCATACAAGAGTATTAATTAACGTTTCCAGAGTAATAAGAGAGTATTGTAGCACATTCTAAGGTCCAGCATGGGCTACACCAGACAGGGCAACGTCAAAAAGCAATTTGCATTTACCCACCCACTGGAGGCCCCACCAAACTTGGGCATTGCTTAATGATACGCCTTTGTTCACAAAGATACAGACATTCACAAGGCTGAAGTAGGTGAGAAGAAAAGGAAGATGCTGTTTCCAAGCAGTAGTTTATAAGGGTACTAATGTACATGGAAAATTTGTTGAGTTTACTATTAATTGTAAGCTAATGCAAAAAGCTGGTTTGGCAGTAAGATTACTGTGAAGTAATTCAGAGGAAGGACAAAATTCCTCTACAACATGAAAGTACAGTTCCCTTCAGTGAAGAGAATGATATGGAAAGGACAGACAGGAGAGTAATCCACCACACAGGGGTGTAAGCCCAATGACTTACAGACTCAGTAGACGACCAGGAAGAAAGTAAATTCAAGTCCCTGGAGCGCTCTTGAGATTTATAGCTTTGTAAGTGAATAAATAATAAGAAAGATGATAGAGTCAGCATAACGGAGAGTCAAGACAAATGATTTTTATGCAGATAAAGCACTTCTACCTTTGAAATGACTAGCAGCAGAAAAAGAGCAATATAGAGCCTCCAAGTTGTAGTGGCTGTTAAGAGAGTGGAAAAAAGGGCAACTTTGAATGTAAGTGAAATACAGTGCCTTGTAGTATTCATTTAGTGTTCTACACTGAACATCGCTGACTACTAATAAATTTGAAGTGTTACTAAAATACCGAGGATCAGATTTTGAATGATCCTTTCTTCATCCTCTTTTTTGTACTCCATCATTCCAATGTACTCTTTCGACACAGTTGGCACATGAGCTTCAGCTGTCAACACAAAAGCACTGTTACCTGCAGGTAAACAGCTAAGCTAATGTTCATGTTAGAACAAACTATTGGAGAAAAGCAGTTTTCTCTGTAATAAACAGAGTATCATCCCTGTTCACAATAACGTTCTTAGGCTATGGTTCCAAGTGTTGTGACTTAAATAACATTTATATTTTATATGTGATTAGTTTCACTGCATTCAGTGGAATTACTTGCACTAATAAGACAAATAAACAGCAACAAAAGAGGTCTATATAGTCACCTCTTCAATGTTTTGAAGTTTATTCTATAGTGAAGAATTACTTGCTATATAAGAGCTTTGTACAAACTAATTTCAAATCAGGAACTATCTGCCATTTGAAGGTCATGGGAGGAGCTGCTCATTTGATGCAAAACTAACATTCTGTGGGCTCAGAGACAGTTTGTGTGAGGCTATGTATTAACTTTTGTTGACAGAATGTGATGCTCCTGGCTTAGTCTTTTATTGTATAGCCTAGGCTCCATATGCACCTATTATTTAGCTGGACAAAAAAATACAGGAAAGGGCTCTTGCATAATTTCTGTTGACAGTTCCCTGGCACTTTTTTCTGAGGTTTTAACATTTCTAATGCCACCCCAAACCCTACCTTTTCCTTTTTTACATCCTTTCAAATGCACACTGAACATCCAAATCTGTATTTTTTTTTTTAAAAAAAAAGTAACAATATCTTACTTTTTTCAATAGTCTTGGTAAGAGTTTTGATCTGATCCTCCAATTTTTTTATTATTCTATCTTTCATGTCTAGTTTTTCTTCAAGATCCTGTAATAATCAAAGTCAGTGAGTTCAGAGCAACCACAATTAAAAAACGTCTTCTACTGCTACATGTTATCACCACAATTAAAGAGCACTATGATGTGTTTTTACTTAGATTTGATGCAAGAAGCATGAAATCTTCATATCTTTTTTTCTCCCCCAATGAATTGAGAAAACATCCTGTCCATACCAAAAAAAAAAATGGTTTCTTTCTTTTTATCCTACATTTTAGGTACAGTTTCTTAACGACAGTTTCATTTACTCACCATGTTTTCCACAGTAAGTCGAGTTGTTTCTTGCTTTATCTTGCTTTTTACTTCATCCTGGATTTCATCTTGCATCAAACCATTGCTCAGCCCCTCAACTTCTTGGGTTGTGACTTCCAGTTTCTCTTTTTCTTTCATGTCTCTTTCATTCTGTGCCTCGTTTGTTCTAAGAATAGATAGATAGGAATCTTTGTCTCTTATTCTTCTTTCGTTAAGGTATAGTCATATCATACTTGTCCATTACTTATTAAAAGTACACAAGGCTGTAGGGCAAATCTTACATTGGATGTGGTACTTTAAGAGTTTAAGTGACTTTGTTACCCCAGGCTATGGCGACTATATTTCTTACATCAAAAAAAAAAAAGAAATACATATATATATATATATATTTACCGTCTTTGTGTTCTATCCCCTTCTAGCTCATAATGCAGCCGATTAGACATCTCTTTCATTTTTTTCAGTAATAATTAGCAACAAAACCCAAAACAAAAGAAAAACAACAAAATCACATTTGCTTACTGTTCTGTACTAGTATTCCGTAAATCTTTTACTCACAATTTTCTTTCATCTAACGAAATTCAATGACATACCAGATACCATATCAGAGAAATATCTGACTACTCCACACCACACCGAAGATTATACGGGTGGGGAATTTTGACACTACTAACTTCTTGCAGTTGGCAGTAAAACTACTCGCAAATTTTAAATCAATTGCCTAGGAAGACACTATGGTTAGAGAGACTCAGAAACCCCAGCAAAGTATGCTTTCCTAAATTGAGAAGAACTTTCAAACAAGAAAATTTAGCAAGAACTTTTCCCTGTCTCCCACACTGAATTCTTCAATACCATATAGAGTATTCTATTCTTCCACCTCATAGAGTTGGAAGTTCCAAAAGTTCCAAAACACCTTTCCTTGGATTGTTTCCAAAGGGCATACTCCATTAGCCACATTCTTAGCAGAGCCCTACTGAATACACTTGCAGACATCCAAACCATAGAACTGAATAACCTAAAAAAGGTTAAAAAAAAGAAAAAATACACATACTTGCATATAATTTATTCTTCAATAACAGAGACATAAACTATATAGCACATTTTTTCATCATGCTTTTTACATTTTACTAGCAAGGCAGTAAGTAATAAGACAATGACGTTATCATGTAATATTGCTTCATCTTTCAAAAATTCCAATATAGGGAATTCATTGTGTTCACCTTAAACAACTGTAAGACTAGGCACCATACTGGTACTTTACCTTTCAACTTTATAGTCTGTTCTTGAAGACGGTTTTCAAGATCTAATTTTTGATTTTCAAGTTCAGAAACTTGTTGTTTAAGATCTGGGATCACCTTTTAGAGAAAAAGGAGATTTGTGTATTTCAATACCTTCCTTCTTTTCAAATGTCTGCAATAGTTCCTATGACACTAGAAGACCTTCAACTGCAAATAGTCAAAGACTGGGGAGGCCCTGTGAGGGAGTACTGCTACCTGCTTGCCTGACCTGTTTAACTCTTCTGGACGCACCTGCTGCTGGCCACTCTTAAAAATGAAATAGTGAGCTAACTAAATGTTTGGACTGGCCCAATACTACTATTCTTCTGTACTAGTTTAAAGGAAATTGCACTGTGGCTCTAATTTCCCTAGTTCAATTAACATTGGAAAAAAACCTCAATATGTTATAAAATTTATTTTTTAAAAAATAACACTATAAGTCACTTTTCCTGATATTTTCAATTTTAGTAACTTTTTTAAAAAAATATTTCTTTAGTTGTTTTTCACTCAGCAGAAAAATAATATGGTATATACTATCTTCTGGAATAGTAGTACTTCCTTGTGTTAGACAGGTTTTACACAGTACTAATAATTAGACTCTTGAGCCTTGCCTGCAATTTCTTAGCCATTTGGTATGCTTAGCTGCCCTCTGGTGGGGAGAGCCTCAGAACTGCACAAATCTGTAACCGTCATAAATCCCACAGGCATCTGTTTTTTCACTGTCAAATCATGTCAACCTGAGAAACAGAAAGAGCTTTAAAGAGGCTTCTGAGAAAAAGATACTAATTTCTGCCCTCTGACTACAGCGAAAGAATGAAGTAACTACATTCTGAACGTGAATGCCTCAGTACAATGAAAATTGAAGGTGGTTGCTGCAGGTTGACCCCTGTCTGGCCAGCAGCCAAGCACCCACAGGGATGCTCACTCCTGGTCAGCTCGGGTTGGCTGTCTGGGCCGTGTGCCCTCCTAACCTCTTGCCCACCCACAGCTTAACTTGCTGAGGTGAGGCAGAGTAGGACAAAGAGAAAGCCTTGACACTGTGCAAGCTCTGTTCAGCAACAGCCAAAACACTGTCAGGTTATCAATACTGTTTTACCCATAAATCCCAAATGCAGCATCATACAGACTGCTACGAAGAAAGCTAACTCCACCCCAGACAGACCCAGTATGCTGTTATAATACTGTAACTTTCTATGGGTCAGTATCACAAAACCACTTTTCATTAAGTTTGAAATACTGAAAGTGTTCCATCAGAAAAATAGATGGCCTGACCAAGAAATAGCCTTTTTTTTTTTTTAATTATCAGATGAGCAGTTTAAATTAGGTAGGTATTAAAAAAAAGATACGGTGAGCTAACTTTCTGGTTACTGCTAAACCTATGATTCATTTTTTAGTTAAAATTCTGTTTAAATAAAACACCTAAATAAATACTTGTTTCTTTATGACTTCCAGTTTAAAGCTTCTTATCTGTAGAAATTACCACACCCCTCAGAAGTTCCTCGCATTGTTGAGAAACTGAAAAAAGCACAACCAAAATATTTGTATGAGCTCAGCAATGGACACCCTGGCAACATTCTGAAGTTCAAAAACATCTTTTATGACATTTGAATATTCAGCCACATAAGCACACGAGGGTTCAAATGACTTCTAAAGCCTCTCAGTGTCTTCCTGCCAAAGCCTGTGTGTACAGTATTTGCCATTCTATGATTACAGTCAAATCTCAATTCAGGTTTACACAAAAGAAAAGGGAAAAAGCCTCTGTGAGGCTGCCCCAAAAAGCTGTACACTTGAACAATAAATTTGGCTGCCTCCTAACACGCTACCCCAGCATACAGGTAAAGAGTCTGTATGTATGTGCAGTCTTAGATGGCCCTATCTATTCAAGCCTTGAGACTGCAAGGACATCACCACAAGATTTTGAGGGCTTTGTGCCACAAACATATTTGGATTGTATTACTAAGTAACAAAAACATACTCTGCTTTACTACACCTTGATCTTACCAGGTTTTCTGAGGTTAGCCTGCTAACTTCAAGTCGAATACCATCATTTATGTCATTTTCCTCTCGAAATAATTTTTGTAGATGATTAATATCTTGGCTAAGATGTTCAACTTTAAAGTTCAAACATTCAATCTCCTTTTCATATATTTCTTTCTGAGACTGGAAATGACTTTCCAATACTCTGTTTAAAAAAAGGGGGAAAGAACATGGCAGATGTAGTACAACCTCGATGCAATGGGTCAAGTTTAATATAAAGTGAAAACAAAGTACTGCGGTTAACATGCAGACATTCCATTACATCACCTGTGCATTAAGGGAGTAGAAAGATATGCATGATGTCTCAGAGGAAACATTTCCCCGACTGACACATACACACTTATCTCACTCACTTAGTAAAAGTTTGTTAAAGCGATTTTAAGCTGCTCAGCCAGTCATATAATGTAGTGTTTGTTCATTTCTTAAACAGATGTTCGGTATCACACTGCCAAATTAGCTACTTGCTGATCTTTCCGTTTATTTTCTAGATCACAGCTTGGAGTTACAAAAACACTGAAGAACTGAACTAACCTTGTGGCTTTTTTCAAGCCCTCGTAAGCAAACCACAGTTCTCCATCCTCATTTAAGTGTTCCAAATCCTCTGTAGAGAGTCTAGAATACAAGGCAGTACCATTAGTGTGCAGGTGAACAAAATGCATTTCTTAAGCTTTTTTAAAGAGACCTCAGAACAAAATTACCTGCTTCTTACATCTTCAAAATCATAACTTTCAAGAAGCTGTTTTGTAACTTCTGACATCTTTTCTGGAAAAAACAAAGTTTATCACTTGAATAATTTTCTCCCCACATTTCAAATTAAGTTGATTATAAAAATGAAACCAACCTCTTCCGAAGTCTACAAGATTCTTTCCTGGTACTCAGTAAATACATTTGATTTACTACAAGAATACAATGAGGGACTTGGTTCTATATGCACTAGATACATATACCACCAATACTGTTTTTTTTCCAAAACACATCAAACTTTCAGTGCAAAGTTACATCCTTCTGTTCTGAATCTGGACAACTGCTAGAGTTGCATATATGATTTGTCATCTACTGCTAGGTTACTACATTAAATGCTGCAGATACAGGTTTGCTCTATGACATTGTTAGAATTGAACAAAGTGCACAACAGTAGTGCTTCTTATTAAGTATCTTTTCCCAAAGAGGACCCAACTTAGCAAGTTATTTAAACGTATTTGACATTTATTGGACCTAAGGCTAAAGATAGGATGAATGAAAGCTAGGTAACGCATTGTTTCCATATTCCCGGGTCTCTACAAGCTACTTGGTAAATTCTAAGTGAAGTTTAAGTTATTAGTATTGATTTTTAACCACAAAGGAGAAACGTTTGAAATCAGAGTTTCTTCAAAGGGGTATCCCAGACCTCAGTATTCAGTGATGGCTTTGTAAAACTGACCTGTTGGGGTTCTTTTTCCCCCCCTTGCGAGTAAAGGCGTGAATAGAATGAAATCACTATGGGACAGGAAAGAGAACTGTGTTTTTATCGAAGCTAACATAGAAGAAATCAGTTTAAACTGGTCTGGTTCACAGTGTACTTGGTAAGTTCTCTGAATTATCTGGTATGTAGCTTACCCCTCAATTCTCGCTTCTGTGACTGGGCTTGCTTTTCAACATCCAATTTTTGTGTCTGCAGCAGTTCAATTTCCTTTTGCAATTCAGGTATTTTCTACATCAGACAAAAATTATAGACAGAGACAAGGAGTGAATGACAAGGGCTGAGTATCAGTTAAATCATAAAGATAATTATAATTAAGAGCAAGTTCATATGGTAAAAGGCTTAAAATGTGTAGCCTTTAAAGCATCTGGTTCTCAGGGATCAGAGCAGAACAGTAATGTGACGTAGTGCAAACGTACATGTTTGTGTCATGGAACTGACATTTTGTGACTTTACACGAAAGTACTATTTTCAGGTTCAGTTTATAAACTACATTTACAGAAAATTCCCTGAGAAACTAACACTATCTTGGAAAAAGGAAAAAAAATCCACACATTTAAATGTATAAATATTCAGGCACAATTACTCTTCAAAACATGCACTTATTTCTGTAAGCAATAACTCACTCATACTGTGTACTACATGAAAACAATGCAACATAGTGGTGTATCAAATACAGCTTATTAATTACATCTTCCACTAAAAATGCACTGGAGATAAAAAAATCAGTGAAGGTAATCTATAAATAAAACACCCACATTCTCTACTTACTTTATCTAGCAAAGACTCCAAAATGAGATGCGTCATACTTTACCTGTGCTTGTTTTGTAAGTTGTCCTACTTCCATTTTCAAGCCATCCTGAATGACTGTTTCTTGCTTAATTTGATGTTGTAGCTGAGCTTTTTCGTCTTTCAGTATCTTAATTTCTCCCTTGAGCAATTCAATCTCCTTTTCATAGTCCTGCTTCTGATTCTGGAAATTTTTCTCAAGTATCCTAAACAAGACAATGAAAAGGTGGTATTCTTTTCCTACATTTGTAAGTAAAAGAGTGGGCTTTGGTTTTGTTTTAATTTGAGAGACATGTTTCATTGAAGAAAACTTAAATGAACTGTAATTACTTGAAAATGCTATCCTACATCCTCAGAATCAATCTACAAATTGGACGATAATGGGATGAGAATGTCCTTAGATTTCCCTACATCTAATTCAGATACTGGGACTGAATTCAAGGCAAAACTGAGTTTTTTTCCACTTAAAGGCTAATTCTCTAACTCTTTGAGAGTTAGCCTACCTGAGCAGCTTTCCACTACATTTATGGCCAGAGTCAGCACTGAAGAAGGACACAGCAACAGAAAGCTGTGTATCCTTCTCACAGGACACATCCCGTCTTCTTCCACAGCAAGAAACTTTCCATTTTCTACTAGTCCCTGCTGGAACGGACTGGCTTCCAACATAATAAAGCTAATGGGCAAAGCAGAAAAACTAGCAAAGAAGTCCTCTTAGTATAGTCTGAAGTTTATTTGCAGCTGAAATCAGACTGAGCTGAAACACCACACAGCTTCCAACCCTCAGGAAGTGTCTGACTGCACTCTTCACACTTCAAACAACGGCATTTATCTGGTACCTAAGGTTCTCTGTCTTATACTGGCAGAGAGTTCGGGGAAATAAACACTTGATCCGAGAAAAGCATGCTGCAAAGCAACAACCATTTCTTGCTAAATAACCAAATTTTTAATACTGCAAATGAAATACCAAAGGCAGGAAAAAAAAAAAATATGTTTTTCCCTTATATTTTTAGCTAAATGTCCTTTACAAACACTGCCTTTTTCAAGCTGAATCTTTCAATTCTGTCCTTTAATATTCATTTCACAGGAATTCAGACTAGTATGGCCATCAGCTGCCCTTCCAGCCCTGGCTGAATTCTGAGGATACCTCCAAAGAAACCATTATGATCAGAGTTGCCTTTCAAATCTCAGAAAGACACTCGAAAAGATGGGAAACTGCAAAAGCAAGAACAGTCTCAAGTCTGCAATATGATTTCCTGCATGTGACTGATGCACAAACAAGCATGTGCTTTTCCTTGACTGTACATGAAGTACTTCAGTACTAGCATTAATATCCAAGAACACTGACAGATTCGTAAGTGATATGAGCATAATACATTTACAGCAGGAGAAAGAAAGGCAAGGAAAGAGAAAAAATGAATGCTGTTTCAAAGCAATAAAATTCAGATTCCATACATTCTCCGATTTTCTTCTTTTTGTACATCACTGAAGAGTTGCTTCGTGAGGTCATCCATTTTCTCTGTCAAAAAATATTTCAATATTTCAAAGACCTTCATGTAACTACATGCATTTATTAAAACAGTATGACCACAATGAGAAGTTGTTTTCGTAAGCAATCCTTACCATAATTTAAGGCTGAAATTACTCTCTCAAGTGCCAACAATTATCACAGCAAAGTTTACAAGTAATGCTATAGAACAAAAAGGTTCTGAAACACCGAAGCGTTATTCATCTAAAGTACACTTGATCTCATGCGCTGCCTGTGTCCTTTGAAATTAGATTCATAAAAGCAGTATATTAAAGGAATCAAGGATGAAGCAACACTTTAAAGAAATGCATGTGTATGAAACAGAAAACATGATAGAAGAGCTTTTCCTACTGAAAGAACAAATTTAATTTAATTATTAAATTAAAAGCATTTGCACTATACATTCTAAGAAAGGAAGCTTAGGACCAACTTTTAATTTACTGTAAATTCAGTATTTATATTGCTTTTATTAGAACAAAAGTATTTTACCTTTGCTGAAAACCTGACTTTACAACTTCCCCCCACTATAACTCCTTTAAAACTCCTTTTAGTTATTGTACCTTTCATTTCCTCAGTTTTTTCTTGGAGCTTTATTTCTAAGGTCTCTTTCTGTTCTTGTAATTCTTTATTCTGATTCTCAAGTTTTAAGATTGTCTGTACACACAAAAAGTAAGCATAATGTACAAATTACAAAGGAGGAAGAAATAGGTCACAGAAGGTCTTACATTTTTAACAAGCATATATGGACTCCCTTCCCCCCCGCCACACTCCCCAAAAGTGAAGTTCCTTAGTAACTCTTGAATCACGCATTTGATAAATCCAGTAACTGAAAAAATTATTTAAAATAAAATAAAAGCACCCAGATGGCAATTAAAATTCACCTGTTCACTGGCTTCTTTATATTTTTTCCCCTTCTCTTCATATGTTCTCTTTTGAGCAGTTAACTTTTCAAGATCTAATTCGAGTTTCTGAATTGTATCCAAGTCGTTCGCATGAGCTGATGCCAGACTGGTCAACCGTTCCAGCAAACCATGATTTTCTCTACTCTACAACGAGCAAGACAGGTTAAAAGAAAATAGAAGAGTGCACACCTGAAATTGTTTAATAGAATTTTGAAGGAAGCACCTGACCTATTTGTGCTCACCATCCCCTATCAGCCAAGATTATTTCAACCAAGGATTGTTTCCATTAATTAGATTAAAGCTACCACCTTAAAGACGATTTGGCTGGTATGGCTCTCAAAAAAGAGCTGCAACATAAACATAATATGGAATTCCCCAAAGCTACTAAGTATGTTGCACCAAAGCAGTATTTCACACATCCTTCATCCTAATACAAGCAAACCCATCCAGACATTGAATGGACTACTTAAGAAACAGTAGAAGAAAAAAAAAAAAAAAAAAAATTCATTGCAGACTCTTCTCACTGGCACAACTAACCCAAAAATATAAGCAAACCCCGGATGATTCTTCCTACCCTGGATGTAAGAAGAATACTAGTGGTTTATTATAAATTACCATATCCCTTACATATTCTCCTGTCTTGTCAAGTGAAGTATGGATATTGTAAGTCATGTAAGACTCTAGTCAAAGTGAGAGCTCTAAATAAAACAGACATGAAAAAAAAAAACCAGTACAAATCATAAACTGACGAGTGTCCCTCACCTGTTCTTCTATCTTTTTCTGCAGTCGCTGAAGTCTGTATGAAAGCTGGATATTCAACACAAACCGCCGAATATTCTGAAATCTGCGCCTGGCAAGCCATGCACGGGCATATTTCTGAAGGATCACAGCCTTGTGTTCTTCCAGCATCTTTAAAATAAAATATTAACATTTGTGTGTTATTATCTATGGCTCAATCAGCATCAGTTATAACAATCTGTGAATCTGGTAATGACAATGCTTCTCACAGAAGTGCCAAAACACTGAAATACCCAGACTGCAGACACATGTGAACCACTGTAGTAATCACACTAAATGATCTGCATCAAGTATAAACCAGACAGAGTTCTTGGTAGCTCAGAGATTAGACCTAAGCTACTGTGTATCAGTATTTTTATAGTAACAATATAAAAATAGAGTAGAAGATATGAGAACCAGACAAAGAAAAGGTGAAGTATTTGGGATCATTGCCCTTGTCTCCATCTTTCTTGTAGAGCGATAGCTGTTTCCAGTTACTGAAATAAAATTTTTTCATAGGCTGTACCTTCCGATATTTTTTTCTTGCTAGAAATCCTCTTGTGTAAGCTTGAATCGTTACAGCAGCCACATGGATGAGCTGGCAAAGTCTACGGACCAGGTAACCCCGACAGTATTTCTGAATAATTATAGCTGCCCATGTTTGCTTCAGAGTTCTTGCAGTTATAGCTTGCCTTAATTCAAAAGACAATGAAGTTTACTTAGGTGACGTTAGATTTCTCATACTCATTCCCTCAGTCAGCCAAATCACACACACACAAAAAGAAGATACTGAAAACAGGCATCTGTTATCTAAAACACAGTTTTTTCTTCAATCAAAGTGAAAGAGTGGGAATCCTCTGATTCACAGTCTTTGAAACCTGTTCCACAAGCAATTGTTCTGATGGTCTCTTTCTGAAAATTTCAAAGCCTACATAGAGCCATCTTCCTCTCAGTCTGCTCTGTGTATGACCGGTGCAGTTTCTCTGCTGCACAATTCCTCACGATAATTTGTACACACTAATTTGTAGACCCTTGTAAATTGCTTTTCTTTTCTGCTACCCGATTTCTTCTCTTACTCTGAAGCTAAGCAGCAGCCCACGCCAACAACTGGGTCACTGATCATTAGCTAAGGACTGAGCTTACAGGTAGACAGGCCTCTCGGGAATTTGGCAGACAACATTTGAAAGCTGCTAGAGTACTTTCTTCACATCAGCTGAATAACTTGAACATTTTCAAGTCCATAATTACAATCAAGAGGAAACAGAAATACAATCTGAATCACTCTTTTGTAAATATTACACTTCCAAATTAGTGTTGGGCATTAGTTTGATCTTCTATTTCCCTTCAGGCATGCCCTAACAGCAAATTCATTTATCAGCCAAAAGTACCGTACAGTCCGCTGCCCCCGGAAATACTGTTGTATTATAATAGCCGCTTGTTTTATGCGAAGGAATTTCTTCCGCTGCAGCCAGCCTCGAACGGTCTTTTGGATCATGATGCATGAGTGTCTCAGTTTATCTGATCGCAGTTTTTCTAAGTAAGCAACTTGCCCTGCTCTGAAGAAAATTTTTGTCCTCCCAAACTGATACTGGTTATGATCCTGAAAAAGAAAACAATAGGTATATTAAGTTTTTAGTTTATTACTGTAGACCAGACATTCTCTTCCTTTCCTAAATTGTCACTTCAGGCAAGCTCTTCTGAAATGACATGATCTTGCTAAATAAGAATATCCTCTCTGCATTCTTTGTAGACAGGAGCATATGGGGGAAAAATCCACTTAGCACAAAAGAACCAGAGAATAACATCCAAAAATCGCACCCTAGTGATCTCAAATTAAAGGGAGGATCTCAACTTATCATCAAGGACTTGAAAGCGACTTCTTCACCCCCTCCTACAGGTCTGGTTCTTTGGGCTCTAGACTACCTTTTGGTGCACATGTCTGGCCTTGAATCAGTTTGTGTGTGAGCAAAAACTCAGGGGAGAAGCTTCTTTTAAGCTCAGGCTCTCACCCTTGGCCTGTGCCGCAGCTATGTTGCAAGTACACCTGTATCTTGTCTTACACATCCCCGAGTCTGAACTCAGTCCTGACATGCTGACTTGAATCACTGGCTTAACTTGGGCCAGCCTCATCACTACAGACTTGTCTAACAAATAGGAGCAATATGCAAAATAGCACATTTTTAGAACAGTTCTCCAATACGTTGCATTCCACTGTCAAAAGCCCTATTGTGTGTGTAAACTTCTAACACTTAACAAATGTATACCATTCACTGTTCACTGGTTTATAAATATAGGTAGAGTATCTTCCATTTTACAACTGAAGATATTAAGCACAGAGAGGTTAAATCATCTTTCTACGGCCATATCACGACTGTGTCACAACACCAGGTTATTGACTTGCAAGCCTACGTGCAACACACCAAGTCAGGAAAGATAGTAATAATGTAAATATCTTTCCTATTTGAGGAGCGAGATACTACTCTTGGCAAAAGAGACCTTCTATTAATAATAGATGCTATAATATATAATGGGTCAGTGCTTACAAACTAACCTGGATTAGCCGCTGCAAAACGATCTTGCAAATCTGCTTCTTATCATTTATGGAGAGTTCCTGCTGTGTCATAAGAATGCTGTAACGGCTGAAAAACTCAATATAAGTCCACCTGGAAGATTAAAAGTTAGCAAATGCAATTAATTTAAGAGACATCTAAGGGTGTTTTCATGTACAGAGGCCTACCGCTATCCCTACCTGGATGGGTAGCTCTGTGCACTAATCCGAATAGTTTCCAAAACACCACACGCTCGCAGTTGCTGAGCCACTCTTTTTGAATCAAACCTAAAAAAGCAGAGTTAGATTTTACATTTTTTCTGGGTTTGGCATGCAATAATAATTATAACCATTCTACAAGCTGGATTTCTATTTCTGCCCATAGGAAGCAGAGCTCCCTACTTTTTATATGGTGTCTTACTTGGATTTTTTTTAATATGTGATAGGGAGTATTTGGGTTTTCTTTTTTTGCCTCAAAACGAAAGGAAGACTATATTTATTTTTCTCTTACAAAAAATCCTGTTTCTTTTCAATATTAACTGTGAAAGCTCATATCACCACGTGGCACAGAATCATGCCACTCTCAGCGCAAAGCATATAGAAAAATAAATTCCCTCAGCAGTCTATTGGGAAATCACTCTAGGTACTCTTTAGCACACTGATTACGAATAAACCAGGATTTAGTCATGAATATCTGGGTTCAAGATTATCAACACAAGGCACAGAAAGACCCTTTCCAATTCTGGACCAGAGCTGATATGGCCACAGAGCACTACACTATGGTGTTGATCCAGTACTAGCTAAGAGATCCCTGGGGCTGACAGATGACTATATTGTTCTTTCACAAACTTACAGTAAGCTCTTCTAGTTTAATTCAGACATGGCTTTATATTATCCAAGCTATTTCGCCCCTCACTGCTATTACACAAAATAATGAGGTCTCACTGCAATGATAGTGAAACAGTGCCATTTGTACCATGTTTTGCATGGACAGATTTTGTCTGGCTTCAAGAAAATGAGCTAATGCATTTAAAAAAATTAGTTTAGAATCAAAGGCTGCCTCTTCCCTCCTACTCAGATATAACAAAAGCTTTTATTTCATTTGTCATTACACTAACTTCCAGCTAAAAGCTGTAGAACAAACTAGATTCCACATCTGCCCACAAACCAGACCAATAGCTGCATCAGGGTTAACTCCTGCTTACAGTTTGTGGTTATCAAGCTAGACATAGGAATTATGCAAACTATCTGGCATATATGATTGTATTATAACATTAAAATTATATAAAATTGTGGGAAAAAGCCAAGGCTATGTTCAACACTGCTCATACCTTTTCTGACTTCTAAAGCCCCTCTAAATAGTGGACAAAAGGAAAGTTCATAAAGAAAACGACAGTGGCTTTTACTCCTTAAGTATGAATTGGTGCTAATCCATACTGTACAAGAGCAAATGCACCCAAACAAAATATCCATCAACTTAAAATCAAAGGTGGACAACCTTTCCCCAAAAAATGTTATGACAAATACACAAACACTAAAATCCGACTTGAAAAATTTTAGGATAATAAAGAATTTTTAAGGTTTCACTCTTACTGGATGATTCTATTTTTGTAAGACGACAGTATTTTTTTAACTTCAGCTACCTTGAAAGGAAAAATATGTTCTGTATGGGAAGTTTTTCAACAATAAGAATTTAGCTTGCTGACATGTAGCTACTGTGAAATAGAAAAATACTCTTTTCATTTTAAAGGTAATATAACAGCTCAACACCACTAACATACTTACTCAAAAGGCTGCTTCTCGTCATTTGGCTTTATGCATCGTACGTAATGAGGGGTGGTTGCATTGAGTGTCACCATAAGTAAAGACAAAGAACTCCGGAACTAGAAAATACCAGACGCAACAGTTTTGCTAATGAAACATTTACAGCTAAGGAAAAAGTCAAATCGTAGTTTTTTAATTCTTGGTTAGGTTTTGGCTGGACACTGGGAGATTTTCTTAGGGTTTAGATCTTAAACACAGAAAATTTAACAGTCCTGCTGTACCTAACAGTCTCCTATATAAAAATTAAACACACCTACTTATACCCAGACCTGGAGCACTGCACTGTGGCTGTCTCCTGCCGTACTGAAAACTGGATAGTCCACTGTGAACAGTAACAGAATACAGCGCTATAGCCTCAGACTGCCCAGTACACTTCCCTGAAAGTACGAGCATCGCCAAATAGCACGTTTATGTAGTACCTTACTGCCAACGGTCATCCGGAGTTGTTTGTTAGGTGACTTGAGAACAGGTCTGGCAGATTTGATGTTTATAGTTGAACTGAAAGGTGAAACGGACACTGGATTGTCTTGAAAAAAATTTGCACACAGATGAAACTAAAATATGGTGAAAGAATCACAGTTAAATACTGTGTAACTCTAATAATATAATAATGTAAACAAAAATTATATTTACTATAACATAAAATGCAAACCCCATCCATCTTAATGCTTAGGCCAGGTATTGCAGGACTTGGAACCGGATCTTTAAGCCACAAACAAACAATTGAAGAAACAGATGCAACAATTCTGAGTCTTACACATTTCACAGACAAAACTCAACAACTGTTAAGTAGGCCTGCAAAAGCCATTTCAATATGAGTAAACATGGACATAAATACAGAACACAGTTAAAAATAATACTGCTTTAAGGTTTTATTTTCACAATACTTAATTTAAGAATATGGTTTTTGGTCAGATTAAGTTTCCTTCTTAACAATAATCCTGAAGTCTCAAGGCTGTAGACTTGAAAGGGACAGAGCCTTCAAGCAGATGGGAATTGGCAGGCACATATAAGGCATCAGATGTTTTCCCTGCCCTGGCATTCTCTTACTCTCCTTTGAAGAATAAACAAAGGCAGCTGCTAATGATAAACTGCCTATCAAAGCTACATGTAATGACTAGGGGTAGGCAGGGGGAGTGAATTGTTCGGTTTCAAGGATTCCAAAATGTTCTTGAAGGGAGATATTAAGAAAACAAAAAATACTAACATAACTGGCAAAGTAAATGCACGTAGATGAAAAAATTGAATACTGTGTTTTTCCATCTTGTATGTTATTTTGCTGTTAAAAATACACACTTGTAGAATATTAATAAAAATTAAGACTAAACTAATTGATTTAACATATTTTAAAAAATCTTTTTATCAGAACAAATCTTTAAAATGCGATCTGAATGAATTCCAGTAAAATCAGGTATTCAGAAAATTAATCATTACTGATGGTTCACAAACCTTGCTCGCTTTCAAGATTTCAGTCAACACTTCATGTACTGTATCTCTGTTTTTTTCCAGAAATCCTTCACATTTATATTCTACCTGTGCAAATGGGTGAAATCATTAACTTTTCAGCAATACATGAGCAGTTAGCAAACCAATATTTTTTACTTTCTAAACTGTGGTGGCCAACAGCTCTCTATTAGTCTTAAACATGATGGCTGAAACTCTGCTTTCTGCAGTTTCATTATGGCAAGCATACATACTTGCATGCTGCAAATTCAGAAGCAGGACGAACTGTCAGAATCCACTATCAACTGCAATTCCCTTCTGCCTTCATTAGGAATTTCTTTCGTCCTCTCTTCATTATTTTATGATTTCAAATCAAAACACCAAAAAAGGAATACTACATTTGAAATGTAAGTAACTGAGACTGAAACTATTGTACAGACTACAGTCTTAACTATCTATACATTGTACTCTTTTTTTTGCCTCTATCTTGATGATTTATTTTTATACTCTCAAATTCATTATCTTAAGCACTTCTTATGTTTAAATGGCATGTTACAGGCAGTATTACCAATAAATAAATAGTACTATGTACTGAAGATCGATTTTATAGAAGTTCCAAACAAGTGTGGTTAATATTTTTTCTATTTCTTAAGTTTGTTTCTTTTCTGAATGAGTTCCTGCTAGAAACAGGGTGAAATAATACTGGGTTGTTTACACTTTACCTTATCAGCAAAGTGTTGAATGACAAAAGACGTGTTTGACATCCTTGGCTTTTCAAAGAGTGCGTTTTTATTGACAAAATTATTATATAGCTTTTGAAGCCAGTTTTCATCTGTTCCATGAGGTAACTGTAAAAATGAGAAGGCCAATATCTTTAACAAAACTCTGTTAGACTGTTAAAAAAAGCAAAACTGCTTACTATCAATAAATACTGTCTGAATAAAGAATCTTCAGTGAGTTATGAGGCCTGATAACAACCAGCTTTTGTCTTTTCAGACTAGCCAGTGGCTCCCTATAGCAAATCATTTTAAGAAATAAGGTCCTATTAACACACAAATTTGCTGACTAGAGTTAATTCTCTGATGAGTCATAAATCTTTTTGTCCTGAGAGGGTGCTACCTGCAATCAGGGACAATCTGATCCCCAAGAATGCTAATAAGCAGAGTAACAGATAAGCTAATGAGTTCGGGGAATGTTCCCCCATTTCTCCCATACTGGATTCTGAGAAGTACGACATGGCAATATCACCAAAACACCTTTTAGAGACCATTTTAACAGGGCTCACCTTTCCCTACCCTGTTCTTCACTGATAAAGCTACTTCAATACGTTCAGAAGCCTAAGGGAACTACATATGTGTATGAAAAAAATATACAGAATCAGCTGCAGCCAGGAGAGAACACAGAGGAAAAAATAGTAAGACTGAAGAAGTAAAAGCAAAGCTGTAGGTCTGGGGCATTCAACAAGAACTAACAAAAAAGGAAAGGAAGACTGTTTTTTTTAATCAAAATTAGTGATTTGTGGAATAACTGAATGGTAGAAATATTGCTGGAAGAGACACCTGGAGACTGGGCAGTCCAAATTCCTACTCGGAGCAAGACTACTACCAACACTAGATCAAGCTGCTCTTTGAACTCAAATCTGGGAAGTATCGAAGGATGGGGATCCTACTGCACCTCTGCTTAACCTGTTCTAGTACTGCACTACCCTCACAGTGAAGAAATCTAGTTTCTGGGTTAGGTTCTAGGCAAGAATCTAGTTTTAGGTTCTTAATTTTATAAGAGAAAAATGGACTAAGTGGCTTACAATTAAAATTAAGAAATAGAGGGCAAACACTAATGTTTCTTTTATGAGGAAAATGCTCTACTTCCCAATTAAAAGGGCAAAATATGGATTACAAGCCCAACTTGTAAAAATATATATAGTTTCTTATGAGCTCATAAATACAAGAATTTTTAAATTACCAAGCACTCTTCATCCAGAAGTTCTAAAATTCCCATTTTAGCTTCAATAAGGTCAATGACAGGCTGGTTGTCATAGAAGTCTATTAAAGTCCATGGGATATCTTCCTTCATATATTCTTCTTGTTCAAGTTTAAAGACATGCTAGATATGTGAAAATTATGAACACGTAAGGTTACAGTTAAAGAAG
>VZTL01050921.1:23038-33258 GCA_013400535.1 Scopus umbretta | reverse complement strand
AAATATTTATATAATTCTTGTAGTACACTACTTTTCTTGTAAGAAAATAAACTCAGAAATTTTCATTTATACATATATATGTGTATGTATGTATAAAAAAAAAAAAATTTATCTATTACTAGATAACCATTATCCAGAAATATCCATCACTCAAATACAAATAGCATTTGCTAATAGATGTTATTGATAATCTCAAAACCAAAGCAAATTAAAGAATTGTAACAAATAAAAGAACATACCAGGTTAAATTGCTGCTGCAGTTTTTCATTAGCATAATTGATGCAAAATTGTTCAAAACTGTTCACATCAAATGTTTCAAAGCTGAAACCATGTCAAATAAGAAAAAAAAAATCCCTTGACATTTGAATACAAATGGTAGTATCTTTGTAAGACTTCGGAGCTATCCTAATATTCCCAAGAAAATTAAATAGCCATAAGACTAATGAAGGTGCCAAGACATTTCAAAACTTCCCTAGAAGTTCCCTCATTCCCAAAAAACACTAATATGTACAGTTGCTGAACATTTCCGCTACTCTGGACGCTAAAGAACTTACACGACTATGACCTTTTAGTAAAACAACCCCCTCCAAATTCATTAGCAGCACAGATTGAAAAGTGCCTCTTACCAACTCCAAAGAAAAGGCACAGCTTAAAGTAAATTTGTTTCCAGAGACATTCTTACCCATAGATGTCCAAAACACCAATAAAAGTATGTTGTCTGCCAGGGAACTGCAAAGCTTGGTTAATTCTTTCCACAATAAGGTCAAATAAATGAGAATAGATCTTCTTTGCCAGAGCATCCCTTGCATTAGCAGCCTGAGCTCTTGTCATTGGCTTTATCACAGTCTCTGAGGTAGTGATAATCTTTCGGTGGCACAACCATTGTGCCATTTTCTCACAATTTAGATCCAGAAGTTCACAGAATATATTGAGATGTTTATCTTCCAGCTTTAAAGAAGATAAATAAATATTATTAGGTTACACTTAATACTTTAACTGTTTTCCAGACAGTGAAATCCTGGCACCACTGACATCAAACAACTTTTATTTTTATATAGACAAGGGGCTCTGTTCATTTATTTGTCTGGCAAAATATCAAGAATAGCTAAAGCAAATAATACTGATAGAGCTCCTGATACAGGAGAGAAAAACTTACGACTGGATGAGATGCTTTGGATTAAGAGACTGAAGGAAAAAGTTACTTTAGTCTATGTTTAGGTGTCCTTGCTTTTTAGATTCGCATAGTTTGCTGGGACACAGTCTGTGCAGCTTTGACAATGCTCTGTTTCCTGTATCATGCAGATAGTCCCAAATGGCTTTTCCAACAGCTGTGGATCAATTGGATACGGGCTCTCTTAGCCACATTTTGCCTTTTGTTCATACTTTCTGAACTTGGGCATAAAACAGGATTCGCATAAACACTTCGCTGTGATTCTATACAGATGAAGATGGAGAAATCTCTCAAATTTAGCATACCAGATTTACTGCTGCTCTGCACCTCAGATATGAGAAAAAAGTGTCACTAAAGGATTTTTGGCGCAGAATATAAAAGAAAATGTTGATATCTGAATGAGCTACTTCCTTACACTGATGGATGATCTTTCATCTCCAACAGCCTTTATTTCCACGTTGCCTAAGTGTAGGATTGCTGCAAGTATTTTAAAAACATCCATCTGAAAATCCCCCTTCAGATCTAAAGAAAAGAATTCTTGATTATTTTAAATACTCAAAAACAGTACAATTATTTAAAATAGCACAATGCTAGATTACTTGCTTTCCTGCGTAGCCAAGAATTGTATAGCATCTCTGCAGACTACTATGCAAAGCCTTGGTTCTGCCTACTTTCTGCCTGTCTGATCCGATGAGAGATTAGGCATAAATTCCTGTACCTCCCCAAATGCCAGCTCAAGTCCGATTTGGCTTTCACATAAGCCATATATGGGCAAAGAAGCTTCAAATTCCACTTCTGTCACAGCATGTTAGCTTAAGGGCCAAGAAGGCTCCAGCCCTGAGTGATTTTGACCATTAACAATGAACATCAATTGCTAACAGCTATTTGCTCTTGCCTAGTACTTTTGAAACAGATCCACAGTGCAACGGATGAGCTATGGAAGAAATTATTTTGGCAATTCGTACTAATGTTTTGGACATTTCAGAAACAATCCACTTTTGCCCATTTCAGAAACAAACAAACAAACAAAGAGATTTTAAATCTATTGAAAAGGTATCCCCAAGAATTTACCCAGTAAGGCAAACGTCTTCTGAGTCTCCACCATATTTGCTCTGTCATCAACTCCTTCTATTACTGTGCTGCCACCCATTCTTGTGTAGTTAAATTCTTCTGCACTTCCTATAGATAAGGAGGAAAACTTGTAATGCTGGAAAATTCGGGACTGGGGAAAGCCATTTGTTAAAGACTCTTGTAACAGCAGGAAATTAAAGCTGCTGTCAGATGATAGCTCTTCAATGAGATGGAGGTCCTCTTTTTCTGAGAAATCCACGTGCCTAACTCAGGTAAGCTGACACAAACCAGTATTCATAATTCCTAGCAATCTTAATACTTGATCTAACAAACAAACAGGAAGGAAGACTGGGTAAATATATACCTCAGGTCTGCTTCTCTCAGGTGGCATTAAAGCTTCTGTGTAGATAAATGAATCAAGCCCCTAAACTGTCATTATGGCATCTGTCACTACAGAAAGTATTAGAATAACATTTTCAAAGACACTTAGGTACTTGATTATGCACTATTCGTTACTAGGCATTTGCTACCAAGTTCAATACAAGCAGGATTAACAGCTAAGTGACTTAAAAATGCAAGTCCCATTCTAAGTCTGTGAGATTTATGCTATAAAGCACTTAACATCCTAGTATTTGAAAATTCAATTTTCAAAATACTGCCCTGCAAAAATGAAGAGTAGGTTATTTTCTTGAGACCCACCTAATTTAAGATGCTTAAATTCAGGTTGCATAGCAGATGCACACAACTGATAAAATATATGGTAATTTCTCTCATTTTCTGACTGCAAATTAAAGCAAAGGACACCATTACAGAAAGAAAAAATAAAACCCAAACCAAAACAACAAACAAACAAGCAGAAAAACATTCAATATTCAACAGTACTGTAAAGAGATGATAGTTGAAAGCTAAATTCTGCTGCAATGTAATTTGGCAAAGAAATTGCCCAATATTAAAAAGGCACATCTCAAACTTCAACAAGAGCTTTGAAAGTGATAAACTCAAGTATACTTTATTTCCATTACCGATATGCTGATTTCTTTCCCCAAGGCTGTTACTCTAATAATTTTTTCAGCCTGTACAACCATCTACTAATAAGAACTGACAAATTAATGAACAACTGTGTAGGACTGCCAGCTGAAATGCTGCCTCATGGTAACTCAGAAAACTCTCTAACTATTTCCAAGCCATTCTTCAAGCAGCAGATATATAGAAGTATTTTTCACAGTACTTAAAAAGTTGCAATACTACTAGAAAGCAAAACTTCATGAAAACATTTTTATAAAACTAAATGCTTATCACAATTACGCTCTGACACTGTAATGAGTCACATGCAATAAGCCCTGGCCTTATAATTTTTCAGCCAGTTTTTTAACGAGACTCCCTTCACCCTATATATGCTATATTCCAGATTCAGTCACAATAGGAATATGTGCCAATTTTAAGTCTAAGATTTTTCAAATACTTCTTGCACTTATCTCGGGGAATTGTCCCCAAGGTACATCCTCCACTTAACATAAGGAAGAACACCCAACAAATCAGTTTCTTTTTATAAAAAAGATTAGCTCCTATTAAAAAATAAATCAAGTGCTGATTAGACATACTATTAAGAACTTCACATAACATTTCCTCTATGAAACTAGTAAAGGACAGTACATTAGTAGCTATACTGACATTGACTGTTTTTAACTGTATTTCACCCACCTGAAAGACAACTCTGGATTTCTCGAGCAGGTATGTTCTCATGTTAGCTCCAATGATTTGGTAACTCTGATCAAAACTGATTTCAGTGTATTTTCCAAATCGACTGCTATTATCATTCCGCGTGGTTTTTGCATTGCCAACAGCCTATGAAAATGATAAACTTTTAGAATTTGTTTTATTAGCATCTTTCATAAGATTAACTTTCTCAAAACATGATTCCTGAAATCTCAGGTGCTCACCTCAGC
This sequence comes from Scopus umbretta, assembly GCA_013400535.1. Lineage (NCBI taxonomy): Eukaryota > Metazoa > Chordata > Aves > Pelecaniformes > Scopidae > Scopus > Scopus umbretta. The sequence continues at coordinate 29,070 of VZTL01050921.1, read as the reverse complement.
ATTGAGCTGTGAGATTTACATTCTGAGGCCCAAATTTTAAAATAAGCCTCAAGTCAAACAGCGTAACACTACATAAACTGAGAATTAGAGAAACTACATTTTCCCACCATAAGGAACCTTAACCATTTTCTACTGCAATTTATTAATAAAAATAAACAACCAACTTGTTCAATATTGCTTTCCCATCATCTAAGTAACAGTATGCGGTCAGATAAAATTCTGGAGGCAAACCAGTGCCTCCAAAGGGCCACTGGTAAATTAGGCAGAACCTGGGTGTTCCTGAAGCTGCCTGCCTCTTTCCATTGGTAACACTCAGAGGCTGAACTTTGAATTTAGATCTCTAACTCAGGCAGCTAAAACATCCCCTAAGACTTCAAAAATAGATGCTCAGCAGCTCTCAGAATTCTTTCCTTGATGAGTACAGACTTGACAGATGTTCTCTGAAACTTACCTCGGTTATTGGGTTGGATGCCAGTACTTTATCCTCCACATGTGCATTGCTGCTTGACTTACTCACAGTGGCAAAGTATCTCATAGTGTATCTTGCAGACACAGTCTTTCCAGCTCCTGATTCTCCACTGACTATAATAGACTGATTTTTGTTGTTTCTAAAACCAAATAATCAGACAGTTTAAATCAGACCTATCTAAAAAGGCATGTAAGAATTATATATATGAAACAAATGTATGAAAACACAACCGTAGTCAACTCTCGTATCAGCTCCACCTTCTGCCTGTTTGTTCTCTTTTACTCCTCTTCGGTTGTAACCTCTAGGCTGATGTGATTGCTATTCACTCAGCCAAGACAGTGCTTTGCCCCTCATCAAGAATGAAAATAATTATGAGTTGTAGAAATTCCTCAGCTGGTTAAGGAATTACTCCCCCTCTAGTTAAGTTACCCATTCAAAGGTATTCTTAATAACCAGTGGCACATACACAGTTAAATTAAAATACAATTAACACTGATTGTCACAAGACTTCGAGTGTTATTTAGGGACATTAAACAACATACTGAACCTTGCCATTTGCTTGTATGCTTCTTCTGCCACAGCAAATATATGTGGATCCATGTCCCCCATGTTTTGCCCACTATATGCATGGATAATAGCATCTCCATATATTGGCATCTGTTTATAGGGATTTATTGCAACCAAAATTATTCCTACAACCAAGTGTACAAAACAAAAATAAAACATAGGTTAGTTCAATGAAAACTCATACAAAAACTTGAATGAGTTAAAAGACACTTGAGGAAAACTAATTTACTCACATCATACTGCAAACTAACCCAAGATTTATTTTTTTTTTAAGAATTTTTTTTAAAACTTGCATTTGACTTTGCTTACCACTATAGGTGTAGATAAGCTTAGACTCCACAAATCGAACTTTAAGATTGTGTAGAACAGCTGGTTCGTGGAGATAACTAAGTGCAGTGAGATCATTTTCACCAACAAGTATGTCAGGATTTCGTAGGGGTGGCAAAGCAGCTGGATCAACAGGGTAATTCAACTCCTGTCAACAAAAATTACTTGAAATATCATAAAATGCATTATGTTTGCACAAACACAAGCCAATGTTCTACCTTTACACAGTTACAGGGTTGATAGAGCCCTGTCTGATCTTGTATTTCATCAATTTCATACATCTCATTGAACTTAAGGAACTTTGAGATCATGAAAGTAAGATGGGGCCCTTCATTGTTTATTAAAAAGGAAGCTACATTCTCTTTATTTACAATATTTTGTATTGAAATCTGAAAAAATGAGGAATGTGTTTAGCTCTCAAAACACATGCATATTTCAAGTACAGATGAAAATGGTAGACTAGCTGCAACTGAATGACAGTAAACACCTGGTTAGAACTTAATGCAGCTCTAAAACTATTCTGACTTGCAACACTTCAGTTTTCTTAATACAAAACTCACTTGTTTCTTTTAGTAAATCCATTTAATCGTACATTTAGTACTTGTCTTCACAGAGCAGAAGTACTGTTTTCAAAATAGACTCTGTAAAGAACTCAGATACTAAAATTAACAGATCTTACATGAAATGACAGCTTTAGGGGAAAAAAGCAACAGCTAGCTCTGTGAGAGATAATTATGCCTGTCTTGCACTTCCGATTTACTTCAACTTAAGACAAGTTTCAGTGCTTGTTTCAAAAGTGAAGTGATCTTTCTTCTTTGAGGTATGTGCTCTATACTAATGTGATACAGACAGTAGAATTGTACTCTTCATATTTTTAGGTAACAGGTGTTTACTGTACAAACTTCAATATGACAGAATTCTGGTCACTGCGGGGTTAGCATAAAAGAAAAGACGGACAAGTCACTTAGATCCCGTAGCAGTGAGTCCTATGTTTCTATATAAACATATCTCAGCAAACCCCACAATAATTAAGGCTTTTCTCCTTACAGTTCCATCTTCTAATTGCACATGGAGAAAACGGTCTCCAGCTTTGTAGGTTTTTGTGATTTCTGCAGACTGCCAAACTTCTTCATTATCAGGGATCCAAACCCTATTGTACTACAACAGAAAAAACAGATAATAGTTAGCTCAGCTACTGTCGTAATACCAGACTAGCATAAAAGGATAAGCTTTCAAACGTTAAGCACAACCTAACAGCTGAACTGGATGCCAGGACTTTTGGGGATTATTATTAGCTCTGATCCTTTCAGCAGGCTATATTTTTGTGTTTTAGTTACTCTTCATGAAAGAAAAAATGAGAGCAGACTCATTAACCTCAGACATGCTTATTCTACTCCTGTTTAGTGCAAAGACTGCAGAACAACAGGGTGCAGGACTCAGAACAAGGGCCAGACTGTTGCCAGGCTCTTCAAACCCTCTAAAACTGAACAAGGAGAATAAAACACGCTTAAGGCAGAGCCCTGATTTCCAGGAGATTTCAAATGAGCAAGTACCAGAGAAAGCACCTCACCTAACAGAATTTAGACTATCACTCCCCTGAATTCAACTATAGCAGACTGACCTTAGAAAGCATTTTGCCATCGGCACAGATGCATACACAAGACAGACCCTGCACAGCTACCTTTCTTCTAATGGGACTGAAGTGCAGCTTCCAAGCAACATCTTCCCCTGTTCTTAGGGGAAACTTCAAAGACCACCAACAGGTTTCTTTCTTTGCAAGCAATCAGCTGGCTTAGCTGAGCTCAGTCCCAGTAAGGTACTTTAGCTCTGCCTCAGGAAGAAAACATGGCTCCTCAAAGCACTTATTACCAATGGAAGCAGATGAATTGCACTTTTTGTTTTGGTATTTGAAGAATTATCTGAAGAACCTGGAACAACAGAATCATCTCTAGTCTTCTGAAGCATAAATGTTTGAATGTAAATTACGCTGTTCGAACCATCTAGTTTTTGTATGCTGAAGTTAAAATGCTGAAGCATTAGCAACATCTTTAAATGCTCTGCCCTAGAAGCTATAGGAAGCAGTATTACTTAAAAGGATGTAACACAGCTGGCAACCTCAGTAAGCCAGGAATTTCTTCACTGATGTGGAGTGTGTCCCTCTAGCCCTACCAGGGTTTAATGAAGTGGCATCATCCCCAAAAGCCTCCCTAACGGATCAACTATGCATTAATAGATACTGTTTTTAGCAACATTGAAATCACTTCTGTTCAGGGATTTGCAGTTTGTGATCACTTCTGACAAGTCACTATCTTCCTTAAATCTTGGTGCAAAATATTTTTATAGCATATAGCCTGTATGTCAGATGGCATTGAAGACTATATTGGGATGTAAGGAGAGAACAGAAGGACAGTGATGTCAGGAAAAAAAAGCCTGAAAATCACCAGAACACGGTAGTACTGACTTTCTCACAGGCCATCTCTCCTCTAATTTGTGATAAAGTAACACTAGAGAGCATAGAACCATTCGGTCCCTATATGCACAAGCAACCATGCCATACAGTCGTCGTCTTTTTTCTGTTTTGATAGCCAGAACTCTTCATTAAATTCCCCTACCCTAGCCATATTCACGGTCAGTTTAAACCACTTATGTTTAAATAAACCTGTGAGAACTGCTGCAGCTGCTTCTTTGAAAAATTAACATTAGTCAAGGATTTCATGAAGTGTTAGCATACCCACAGATACCTTGGAGATTCATACACCTTCTCATTTTGGTGTTGCAACTGTTGTTTTTGGCACAAATTACTTTTTTCCTCTCTAATTTGGAGGAAGCCCTGGAAGCTCCAGCAGATCCTCGTAACATGAGGGTCTCCACGTTGAGAACCCCACTGAACAGACCGCCAACCATGGGTGCCTACAGAGGTCCCTACAAACTGCACTGTACCTCAGCAGCAGCTTTCTCAACTCTAACCCCTGAGGATCAACACCAAACGATTTAGGGTAAGAGAGACTTTCGCAGGGATGTCCTGCAAGTTGGCTTGGGGTGCTCAGTGACTGCTCAAGTTGAGTTTTCAGTATCTCTAAGGATGGAGATTGACCTTTCTTGGTCAACCATACGCCAACCTAGCATGTATGTCAAGTGATGAACACTAATCAAAACCTCAGCCGCTTTCATGATCCCTCTTTGCCAATGCTTTCAGCATGATGGAATTTTTTCATGCAATATCCAAAATCACAAAGACCTTTTCGAAACAACCCCAAACCACTATGACAACAATGTTTTCATGTATCTGACCAAAGGGAGAAAAACCCAGCTTCACAAATATCTATTTACCAGGCAAATTAAAGACCTGGCTAAATGAAATGTTTTAATTTTGTTTTTTCCATGTGTATCGAACTGTAAATTGACTTCTGTGTCATTCCTACACTACGCTGATTTCCTGGCTTATAAAAAATCCTTATCTATTCCCAGCTGTTAAACTGAATTCTTTATTTGCTGTTACTCTATGCAAGTCAAGAATATCATCACCAAATAGCCTCAGGGGCACATAGCATGTTCCCATGTTAGAAAGTGAACTGCACTAGGTCACGGACAAGAAAGGGAGGAAAAAGCATGTGATCAAAGTACTGATTCTTCAGGAGAGGTCCCTGCAGTTCCAGGAGCCTCCATTGGCAAACGTACCCAGCCTACCAAAGTTCGCCTTCTCCAAACCCTGCCTTACAAGTAAACAGAAGAGAGTTTGCTCATTTTCGGATCAAATTACACCCACACTCCTTCCTCCCCTTCACCTGCCTAACATTACTGCTGATTAAAAAACCCCCCATTTGCTCTTTCAGCTGCTCAGAATGTGGTACTAACAAATGAATAAAGACCAGCGCAGTGCAAGGCTAAATAGGAGTTTATTATGGCAGCTGCTTTTTGATCGAGGAGACACAAATTTATAAGCCTGTAACATACGCATGTGTGGTTATTTAAAGCTTAGCAAACAAGTTACACGTCACAACACTCTGTGACTACAGGAAAAGTGGGAAAAACTGGGCAAAAAATACAGCAGAGGCATTGAGGAGGACGAATCTTTGTTTTAGCGCCAAGTTCTGCCGAACATATTCAATATTTGCATAACAAAAGGAGCAAGCACTCCCCGATTAAGTGGCCAGGGAAGTGCTGTTAAACTTTAAAACTGCCTAATCACTGGCTAGCACGTCAGACACCTACACCTAAAGACCAAAAGTCTCAGAAAAGAAGTATTTCTCTCCAGAAGCAGTGTTCTCCCCCGCTGCCCTGAGATTTTACAGCCGCTGAGCTGTGCTGTAGCGCGGCCGTCCGGTACAGGTGATGCACCCTGACGCACAGGGGGCGCGTTCCCGCCGCCGGGTCCCAACCAGCGAACTGGCGTCAGTAACGCAAGCGGCTCAACATTCTCATGCACCGCCGCCGCAAGCCCAGAAAGCACAAAAAGCACAAGCACGCTCCGGCGACTTTGGCATCGCCCGGCCGGGTCACCCCTTTCCTTCGCCTTCCCCTCAGCGGGCGCGGGAGAAGGCGCCCCCGCTTCCCCTCAGACGCCGCCCCTGCCATGGCGGTCCGGCAGCCCTCGGAGCCGCTCCCCGCCCCGCTCACCTGGGTGTAGAGCTCGGCCAGCGCCATGGGGGCAGCGCCGCCGCCGCCGCCA
>VZTL01050921.1:0-22964 GCA_013400535.1 Scopus umbretta | reverse complement strand
CAGCAACAGTTCGGTGACAAAATACCCTAACAGAAATGGGTTATGGTGAACAAGGTTATTTTTGAATACACACAGCAGTTTGTGGCACACTGTCAGTATCTGGGTGAATATTCATACAATCCTCAGATATTAACCAACTCCCTTGTCAGGCAACACCAAGTCTGCCATGAAGGTAGAGGGAACCTGCGTGATCGCCTGGGGAATATGCCAGCACACAGCTTATAAACAACCAACCAAACAAGCAAACAAAAAACCCCAAAGCAAATCTTACAGTTGTATTTTTATTTGGACATTTTCCAGTGATAGCTATTAGGCTACAGTTTTTATGATGCATACATTTACTAAGTACAACATCAGACACTACAACAGTTCAGAGCTCAGGTCATTCTGGCAATGTTTTGGTTTTCATCTATGTACTGTAGTGGCATCAAGTGAAAACCCATGTTTAAAGGCTTTTATTTATCACATGAAGTATCAGCATCTTAAAAAAATCCAAGTGTTTATTCATAGTTTTTGTATGGTATTTGATATGTGTTCAGTTTAAATCACAAATTACACAGACCTTCAAATTGCAAATGCTGGTGTTTCCAAGTTGGGAACAAATGTTACTGGATATCAATCCACTTTCCAACACTGAAGTTGACCCTATTTTTTTCCTGTGATAGAATAGATTCATCACATTTAACGGACTCAAGCATTTTCACATTCCGTCCCAGACTGAAGTCTGGGAAGCAATTTTTCAGAATTTGGATAGAAGACTGTGTCCTAAACCTCAGAATAAAATCATCACTGGAATAAAAATACACCAAATTGAATGAGGTAATTACTGTGCAAAATCTCTAGAACAACTGTATGTAATTCTACGGGGTCATTGACAAGTAGTTTTCCAGCATCTGACAGAATCTATCACAGCAACAGATAATAAATTAAAATATAAAAGATATGTCCACATTAAAAGAGCATAACAATGATTCAAAGGAAAAAAAAGTTGTTAAAATAATTCTGCAATATATTCCATGTTTAGAGATATTAGTCCTTAGGTGAAAGATATATTATACACTGACACTAAAATTTTACTTCTGAAAAGTGCATGTAAAATACTGCCATGTAAAATATTAGATGAATTACCAATTGCACATCTATTCCAACTTAAAAATATTTTCCTTTAAAACATGTCAAGCAGCATATACTTTTAATGTGATATGATGTGATATAAAAGTAATACCAGTCAAACCACTGAGTTTAAGGATATTACCTATAAATTACTAAACACTACTTTTTTTAAGGAAACAAGATACAATAAGGCTTTTTACAGGTAAACAAACTTAAAAAAATAAACAAAAATACATTTAGGCATACATTTTAATACACTAATGCTTAAGTCATGGATACATTGCCTGACCTACAGTATGAACATACTGTGATGCCAATTGTTTGGTTTTCAACAGGAGAAAAATTTTGTAGGTCAACATGTTCTCATGTATTTTCTTTCCTAACCTTGTTTCCTAACCTTGGATGCGAAGGCTTTCCCATTACATTCTCACAAGTACAGTACCCCCAACAGTCTGAAAACTACATTATACGTTATTTGGAGCCCCTTAACAGTGGCCACAGCTTCAGAAAGCAAGTAACATTTGAAAAAAGAGTGTTTGGTATACCACGCACAGGAAAAAAATCTCAATCATTTAGCAAAGATCATTCAAAACATTTATGCAATGGAGTATTAGGTTCTTGGAAGTACTGCCGTGATCCATCAAACATAACATGGGGCATACACATTTGAAAATAAGATGACATGAGCATCTTAAAATGATACTGACAAAGTTTAGGTTGTCTTTACTACCAATTTTAGCAACCACGCAAACAGCATGTCTACCTCTCAAGTAAAGCACAACTGAAACGTTTCAGTCTGCTTAACAGCAGATTTTTTTCTGTGAGTTTGCAGGCAAACAGATCAGTACCAAATAGTCTAATAGTGTACCTCTAGATTATTTCTCAAGATTTTAAAAGAAATTAATGTTAATGCTAAGTTGCTAATTATTATAATACATAAAAAATATTGCACAATGCAATTGAGCAATGTGTGTAGCTTTTTTTTACATGTATATTTGAGCCACACACCACAAACTACCTGTTTTAAAGTTCAGAATTGGAACCTTCAGCAAGGCTTCTGCACTTACATTGCACATTGTGAAATGTGAATTCTATATAGCAGATCCAAGACATGTGAGACAGAAAAGTCGTTCCAGTAAGATGTGCAATATCCAAAATAACTCAGTTTCTCATTATGCACTCTGGGATCTCCAACCATTAAATCGGAATGAATCATAGTCAAAGGACAGCATCGTAGTCAAAACCTACCTAACGATCTTCTAAGTCAACCTTTCAAAGAATGAGCGCCTTGGGCTACTGCAGAAATTTTCTATTAAAGTTTTTCCCCTCAAATTCCAGTATGAAAGAATACTTTTTTTCTTTTTTCTTTTTTTTTTTTAAGTGGCAACAAAACAAGAGATTATACTCAAAATACACACTGTCATCTCTGGGGTCTACAAACAAAGAACAACATTAGACAGACTACAAAATCTAAATAAATACTAAGCTCATTATTGACTTCTGATCATTTGCTTCAAGATTCTGTATTTTCAGCTAAATATTTTTAAAAATAACTAAACATGTAATTTCCAGTGTGCTACTTGTGCTTAATTACCATTTTCCTCTATAGGTGTTACTTGATACCATTTGCAAAAATCCAGTTAAAGTAACAGACTGCGTCAGACTGTAAATAAGGTTGATAACAAAAAATGAAATACCTTATTTTTAGTGCCTAGTATGATACTGTCATACATTTAAAAGAACACAATATGCAGCAGGAATTTAGTATGCTTGGTAAACCACAGTACTAACATATGAACATCTAAATTATAGCATTAGTGAGCTATAAGACTTATCACTAGAATTTATGTCAAACTGACATAAATAAGGAAGTGGTTTAAGAAATCATTTTATATATTGCCAGTTTGTGTTTCTCCATTCCAGTTTTTACAAATTAAACGTAACAGGCTCCCAAGTGACTGTGTATTCTACTAAAAATGCCTTACTTTCAAGTCTTCCGTGTTCAGGACTGTGACTGTCCCTGTTGGTCCCTGCCTATGAGAAGATTACATATGGAGTTCAATTTACACTATTTAAATATGTTACTAAAGATCTAAAAATGTCTCTAGACAGCTGAAGACACAATTTTTGTCCAAGCCCGATTTCCATATTCTGGAAATGTATGAAGCAGTGATGTCCTCATAAATGCAATGACTGAACACAAATGCACATCTTTCTATTAGCCTTCAATCTGTGCTGCTGTTACGTAGTTTTCCAGCTATGTTTACTACAGATGTGGGCATACATAGGCTGTTTGTTCAGAAAACGTGTTTTCAGTGGCTCACTATGTTTTAATGGGTAAAGATACCAGGCAACTGATTCTCCATCTAACACTGACGGTACATCCTTGGGATCAGACACGTGATATGAAGCCCAGGCCCAAGCTGGCTGGGATCTGAATGGTTTCTAATGCCAGAGAGGATGGATTAAATGGAAAAGTAACAGGAAAGATGTGTTTAGCATCCATGAGCAACTGAGGAGAGTCCTTCCTGTCTCGCAGACGCATCTGCAAAGGTAAGAAAGTGATTACATTAGCATTTAGCCACTACATTGATAATAATAATCTTGCAAAGAGGTAGTATTTCAGCTGTTCTTACAGAAACACGTGTGTACAGACACACGCTCTATGCTAACTTGACCTGACACATTTGCCACAATCGTGCCATTAAACTGTAGTTACTGTCATCTTTTTCAGTTCTGCGTATCTTCCCCTTACAACGCAACCTGAAGATTTAGATTCCCTGGAAAAGGAAGAATTTGCCCACTAGCTGGTAACTGCATCTTTTAAGTAAGTGGAATTATAGTTTTATCTCAATTCTACCTTCCTCATCTCCCTTATCCTGCTAGTAATGTAATTTGTTTCTAACAGACCAGAAAGATCATCGTTGTTTCTTTTATTTTGCTCTACTGGCTGCTTTTCTTCGGAGTTTTCAAAACGTTTCATTTTCATCAATATATATAAAAGTAGAAGGGCTAAATGAAGAACTCTGGAATGAACATAGGCCTCATTTTTCAAAGCAGTTGGAACTTCTCATGCAGACACAGGTCTGACAAAAGTAAATTTACATATATAAATGTTACCACTTGAACAGTTGGCATGTGTGTTTACATACACAAAGATGCATAAGCACAAAAAACTCTCACCTTCCAAAACTCTCATACATGCTGACAAACTAACATATTCATGCAAGTCTGGAGGGAGTAAATTGTGATTATTTAAAATTCTAAGGCTGACAATCACTTTTTCAACGTAGCTAAAAAATGATAGCTAAAAACCTATTTTACTTCACATTCCTGAATGCATTTCAGGACACAAGCTATTCTGGCTCATCAGAGGGTTTCTTAGAAATAGTCAAATGATTTTTTATTAAAAGATATAGCCATACCTGTATTGTACGTATAAATGATACCAAGACTCTCTCTTCAAACTCATTAACTGGAGTATACAAATTCAGAACTTTTACAATCTGTGAAGAAGAACAACCATTCTTAGGTTAATTTTACTGATGAATCAACAGATGCATCCATGGTTACTAACAATATACTTTTAGAATTAGCTATTTTAAAAAGAAAATTCTTTACAAGTATTTGTTATTTTTTGTTTTATTGATTCACACAGAATTCCATCACCTGCTTAATGCTATGTTATATGACTGCCTCCAGAACATGTGTTCTTTGGAGGTAGAAACTCTAAAATTCTACGTGTGTGTGGAAAATACCAAACTATGGAAAAATCAGATGACAAGTAACTGATTGTGTGCCAACATCCCCTAGAAACATGCTCGCTCTTTTTCTCTCCCTAATTTTGACCCTATAATTATGACCTTCTGCAGCTTCCATTCAAGAGCGTCTTATGACTTCACTATTTTTGAAGAGTGTGAGCTATTTCTCTCAAAATAGGGCAGAACAGCAACACAACGACTTTAAAGAACAATATGGGTTAAACGTGTAAAACTTAGAAAAAACTCTTTGCTTACATGATTCTCTCTTAAAAAACACTTTTTAACAAACTTACAACACTTGAAGCATGTGGAATTCTAACTTCTTATTTCAGTACAAAACTAACAGATTTTCCAGCAATGTGAATTACTAAATCAAAACGGCTATATCAATGCAACTGCTAGTGCCGACACCATTGTGAAAGAAACGGAGAAATTTCTTCCGTTTCCCAATGGGAGTGCTCAGTAATCATCAAAAATGCTCGTATCCAGTTATTCCTGTACCAGCTTTATGCAAGTGTAGCATGGTTAAAAAAAAAGTGCAACTTATCTGTACAAAATTTAAGCTTTCATAACTAGAAGTCTTCAGCTGTTTCCTGAGATACACTTTGTTCAGCCTTCCTGAGGCTAACTGGTATGTAACTTAACACTTGTTTGCAGATCCTGAGCCAACAGCTCTGTGTGAATTGTCCATTATCTTAACTGGATACTAACCCTGATGGCAGAAAGATAATTTCCTAGTATCCTAGGCAGAGTTGCCTGGAGTACAGAGATGTCTTAGGGTGAAGAGTTTTGTCTAAGCATTTTCACAAACTAGGAGACGATGTATAGTACTACACACTGCACAATCTATTGAGCTTCCTCTCATTTGGTCAAAACTTATCATCAGACCTCAAAAAAGATCTGGTCCTTTTTTTACCCCTCCAATTTAGTCAGTTTTAGTTTAAACAAAATAAGAAATCTTCAAAACAAAGTGAGAAATCTTCGATCCATGTGCGACAGCAGTGCAGGCAGGCACAGCAAACACCAACAGAGCAGAATGCTGCTCAGAAGTGACAGCAGAACAGATGCTGAGAGTTTGCTTACCTGGGCAGTAGTCAGTGCATTGCACATTGAACAAATGGCTTCTGCATCTTCATCCGTTTTCTTTTTTACTTGCAACAACTGTGCAGCCTGGATGAGGGGTTCCAGTGTTTCTTTAGCCCCACTATTCATCAAATTTTTATCACGTAGCCATTCTTCCAGCTGACTCACATTGTATCTATACAAAGAGGTAAGAGTATCAAGACATTAATGCTTGATTATGGCTAAATCGAAAGCACGTGCAATTTCTCTTTCCCTATGTTTTTTCTTCGTCCTTAGATGTTTTTCCTTCACACTTTTCATTTCTTGTACTTTTGTCTTCTTACCCTTTCCTTCTGATTAAGGCAGGAAATTCTGAGTTTCAAAACACTTAGAAACTGTGGCCAAAGACATCCACTAACTAGCTTTTCCCATTTGTTTCTGTTCTTATTAATTGCAGGAATGTGATGAGAAGAAAGACAAATGAGATTTTGTCCATGCAAATATACAGTGAGGCTTTTCAAGGTTACTTGACGGACTGGAATGTCTTGGCTAAGTTTCCTGGTATATGCCAGTAGAATGCACTGGACAACTGATGCCAAATGCAGGAAGAGAGTAAGATGGCTTTACGGCAGGATGCAGCAAACGACAGTGTGGATGAACACAGCAGGTATCCACTGAGCCACCAGCATACAAAGAACACAGCAGGCATGTTTGTTATTCTTCTCTAAAAGCTGAGAAAGCAACGACCAACATTTCACCTACAGTTCTGATTCCTACTTGATGATGAAATACTTTTGTTTTGCTTCTACCACATTTCCTTGAAAGGCGGGTAGGATTTGGCCTAAATTAACCAAACTCTTTTCAACTGAACTACTCAAAATCAGTTTAACAGCATCTGCAACTGTTTGTGTGTGGAAAAAGAAATATTCAAAGTGTATCTGCTATTCCATCAAAATGATGTTCACCAGTGTCAAGAGTTCACTAAGATTTCCAGCAGCACATTCAAGAAAAGTATAAAATGAGCACTCCCACCTTATCTGCATTCCTTTGCTCCATGAGCACATGTCCTTGCGCAGGAGAAGATTATTAAGCGTTACAGCCCCAATGATGTAGAACATCTGCTTGACAACCTGTTTGATCAGCTCCGGATCCATTCCGTGCTGACACATCACTGAATGGAAAGAGTTCAGCTGCCGAATAATGGAGTCCAAAGTGTAGGTTCCTTCATCAGCAATGCTGGATGTTCTCTTCCGCAGCCCTGTTGGTTTCACCCCTGAAACACCTTGGATAGTCTCATGCTCCAGCATTCCTGAAACTGCATTTGATTGACAACATTATTATAATGACTGAGAATTCCTGTATGCAAGCATATTGTGCAAGACAGCAAAACTTAGTAATTACACAGAAAGAGCAGGCTGGGCTTTCTGCTAGCCACATTTTGCCATGATTTCCAGCAATTCTCTGTGTCCCACTGTGTTCTACAAAATGTAAGCTTTCAGGGTTTTTACAAAGATTCCAGCATGTCTGTTTGAAAGGAAGGTCTAACTCTAGCTCAGCAAAATACTTTTTTTCCTCCCATGGTCATGTGAGTAGCAGAATCAGCAAACTAAGAGCTGCTTCATTCTTCTAAATGGTGTGACCAGAAAGTGAAAAGTTGTGTAAGAGACTGTCTTATGTCTGACAAGATGAAAAAGTACTTTTAATGAAAAAAGTATATCTGAATGTAAGCTTCATCACTGCTAGCTATTTCATTGCCGATTGCTGTCCATATTGACAACCAGCCATTTATCTCCATTTTAATTATGACTTATGATGTAATTAAAGTCCAGTTTTTCCATGGGATATTTCCCAACACACAGGGCAACCAGTATCAGACTGCCTGTTTCTTCCCGTAAATGCATGATTTATGACAAGTAAGAATAAGTTAAATTGACTTCTTCTGGCAGTGACAGAATAACTAGCCACAGTTTAGTTTTCCCTCTAATCCAACCTGTCCAGTGTAGTCCTTGCCATCTGTAAACAGAATACCACAAGAACTATTAATAGAACTCTACTGGTTAGGAAGAAATGAAAGATATAGCATATTACCACCATCACAGTTTTCGTTTTGGTACTGTGGTGTGAAGTTTAAGGAATTCAACTTTGCCTTACCAATCATTGGTTGCAGAATGTTTTCCAACACTCGGACAAGTTGTTGGTAGATCTGAATAGCCAAGTCACTCAGTACTTGTCTGTATTCAGCTAAATCAAAATTAGTGAGGCAGTGTTCATTTTGACGAGGTGTATTATGCTTCATAAATCCCTGAATTCGTAAAAAACCAGAAACAAATGCTTCAATGAAATACAAAAATATTACACAAGACCAGTATCGGTATTTTTTCATGCAACTGGCAAATAATCCTTTCAAAAGAATAGTTGCTGCCCCTCGAAACTTTAATTTGTAAGTTCTTCTGATTGAGGTGAATGCTTCAGTTGTGACTTGTGCCACGTCTGCTTCCTTGACTTGAAAATTCAAATAGCTGGCACAGGAACAAGCTCTCCCAACTTTCTGGCAGGTAAGACCCTTCCTTCCCACTCCAGCATGGGCATTCTCATGTAGCCATTTATAGACAAAATCCCAGTTAAGTAGGAAAAAAAAATTAGGTATACCACAGCCTCCAAATATAAATTGGTCTGCCATGCTATGGTTAAAGGGCTTAATACGGCCTGTTCACAGGAAGTTCAGTGAATCATTACTAAACACCGTAACGGCTGCAGCCACATTCTTCTACTTAGTCTGAGTTGGTACTTTCGGGAGCACAATGTCATCTAGCCTCTGGGCCCCCAGCCTGCAATAAAGGGAAACTGGTTCAAATCTTATCTCCCTGTGCCTTCCACTGACATCATCACCATCATTCCAAAAGGTGTAGCTTTTTTAAGAGACTTTGACTAGATATTGAGATATTACAGGAATTTGTTAAACAGTAGTGCTCACAATAGTACTGCAGAGCAAAAGAAACCAGAGTAGGAGCACTGCTTACCTCTTCTCCACTGTATTGCTTCAAACAGTGCAAAAATCGGCAGGTGTTAGATAGCCAGAAGGACACTGTTTCAAAATCGTCACCTCTTTTCTGAAGATAAAAACAAACACATTTCAACAAAGACCAGCAGGAGGAATACAATAAAAAAAATGTTAAATAATTAAACACTTAAAATCTGCTTTCTTGCAGCCACTCAGATTCTGATGTTTTGCAAAACTTTGTGTATTTCAATAGCATATTAGAAAAGCAAGGATTTTGACAAAATACCATTAAACAGCCTTTCTGGCTCCTGTAATGTTTTTCAGAAACTTTCAAAATATGGTTTCCTCCACAGATACGATCTTTCTGTGTTTTACAGATCCATCCTAACTGCTCTGTGCAGAAATCAAAGGGTAATGTGACTGTATTCCCAAAACACTCATTCTGTGGCACAATGACTCTTGTGAAGAGCCCAGCATGAGGATGGGAATGATGCAGAGCCAGCAGGAGGAGCAGAGAACAATTCAGCGTGCATGCGTGTCACTTACATCGTAACCATTTTGGCACCCTGATACGGAAAACAAATAAAACAAAAAAACCCTCCTCACCAAAGAACACAGAATCTAGTATATGCTGAGTAATTAAAATTTCTAGAGCTCTGTAGCACACACTCCATTCACTTAAATATGTCCAAAAGTTTCTAAGATCCTACAGGCATGTTTACTAAACATTTTTTCAAAACATGTAGCTTGGTAAAATGCTTGGATTTTGAGCACATCTGCTTTATTTAAACACTAGAAAACTCCATGAAGCATAAAGCATATTTATGTCTTAATATTGCTTCCAAGATACCCCTGGAATAAACCCTCCTAGCCAACTCACTGTGCAGACTTTAGGCAGTAATATATTATCATCAGTGTAATCTGGAGGTGAAGCAAATGAGGAAATCTGTGAACTAAAACTGCAAATGAAACATTTAAATTAAGTATTCTGGCTTACAAAGACTCACTATGCAACCTTTGACTGCATCCAAAGCTTTACAGGCATAGCTTCAGAGGAGGAAGTCTATTTGAAATAAAAAGAAGGTAGTTCTTTTTCCACTAATTCAAACCATTTGTGGCATTATGTGGATAAAATGCTATTCCTATAATTTGCTGCTTGTTAACAACTTCTTGTAACTTTGGTGGGAGGACTTTACTGATCAGAAATCCAGAGCCAATTCATTGAAAGTATTTTCCTTGCTCCTCTAACATAAAATCGAAAGCAAATTTTAAATTAATGTTTTCCTAAACCAAGCAGACCAACTAACCTTCAACACTTTCTTGATGCCATTGATAGTGGAAGTCAACAAAGACCGCACTTTTTGGTCATCGTTAAGGTAATCCGCATGGCGTACACACATGAACAAAATATATGCTGGTAGTCCTGGAATCAGGTTGACGGCTACCCCACGTGGTTTCAGCTCTTGGAACAAACAAGCACACATTGTTTTGTTAAGTATAAAGCCATTGGAAGGTGTTATATGTGGCAATCTCAACCTTCCCAGTTAATTGTACATACATATCTACATATGGCCAGTGAAAACTAAAACTAAGAAGAGCCACTTTCTTGGTAAAATATCAGAACAGAATAAAACATAATTGCCTGCTAAAAAATAGGCAGACACATTAATATGTACTATACTCATGAGGAAGGATGATTAGATTACGACAGACTTTTAGGAATTTTAGATAAACTGAACACTGTCAAAACCAAAATAAGCTATTCATTTCATAATGCAAATTCTGTGTTCTTATCATTCATTTTTCAGAGTGTGTGGGAGCAGAAGAGGCTGCTAATGAGAAAGATGCTTACCTAAAATAAGATTCTTGACAAGTTTTTGTTCGTCCTCCTTCTTATATTCTAACATCCCTTGGAAGTCCTTTTCTTTCCGTGGAATGTTAACTGGACGAATAGGTTCATCGATGATTTGTCCAGGTGATATGTTCTCCATCTGGCCCACTTCAGGGGGGAAATGAAAAGAAATTATAATATTTTCCAGTGAAACTAATGCACATCAGAGGAAACTTTGACATTTCTAAGGAAGAACTCCAGCATATAGAGCTAAGAAGTATTTGAGCTAAGAAGTATTTTCCTTTGGTTCAGGGTAACACTTAGCAACAAAACTCCCATTAAACGAAAGTCAGATTGTTGATAAATGTATCTTGGAGTGGCATTCTTCCTTTGAGGAAGAGTGGGAGTGCGTGAATGGCATCCATTAATACAGACTTACTGCTGACTTCCTGGATTTTATCATATAAAAGCACAAAGGTGAAGCGATAGCCATTAATCACTTAATCCCAGATTAATACTGCAAGGGTCACTGTTAATTGTCCTGCAAAATGCCAGTCTTTTTCAAGCTTGATGTTTGTTACCTGTTGTGGTAGGTTTACCTTGACCAGCAGGCAAGCACCCACACACCCACACTGGCTCAGCTCCCCCCCTAGCCTTCCAGCAGGGGAGAGAAAATTAAGACCAAAAGTGAGAATATTTGTGGGTTGAAATAAAGACAGTTTCATAGGTGAAGGAAAGGGGTGGGGGAGAAGCAAAGCAAAGGCAATCACTCGTGCCCACCCCCCAGGGGGACCGATGCCCAGCCGGCCTCCAAACAGCAGCCACCTTGTGTGCAAAGAACCCCTCTTCTGGCTCCCGATGTTAGGTGGTATGGAATATGGAATATCCCTTTGGACAGTTTGGGTCAGCTGCCCTGGCTGTGTGCCTTCTCACCCCCCCCCCCCCCCCCCCGCCACTTTACTCACTGAGGGGGCAGCCTGGGAAAAAAGAGAAAGCTTTGACACGGCGCAAGCCCTGTTCAGCAACAGCCAAAACACTGGTGTCTTACCCACACTGTGTTAGCCACAAATCCAAAACACAGCATCATACAGGCTGCTACGAAGAAAGGTAACTCCATCCCAGCCCTACTACATCTTTCTAAATTAATTAGGTAATAAACACAGACTAAACTATGCTTTCAGAAACATTTTCCCACTCTGTATTTTGTATGAATACTACTATGACCTTGTCCACAGTAGTAACCAAACAATGTTGAGTTTTTTTAAAAACAACCTTAATTTGAGTAACCTTTCAAAAGAATATATGAAATATCCACCTTGTTGCATACAGTGCCTCACAGTATCACATTCAACACCTACACTTGACTTGATTAGGCTGCATGTTTGTTTTTGAAAAGCAAAACTTGGCTTCATCCCATAAAAGGTACATCCTCTTCTCACAATCCTCCCAGCTGCATGCAGTCTCTACAAACTATTGCACATCCTGTAAGTGTGCTAAATGTGTGCACCTGTCAAATGCGATAGAAAATGCAGAAATCCAAACTGGAGCTTGAGGAGAGCTGCCACTAGCTAAAGGATAATATACTCTTGTTAATCCAGGTTTGACTTGATATCACTGTTCTTTTCAAACACTGAAGCTCTGAAGACACAGTCACTAGTTTCAATCTTAGTACTCAATAAAACAGCTCATTAGGCAGTCAGCTTGTTTCTGGAGGAAGCAGATGACCATAAAAAGCTTCTGAAAGACTGGGACCAGGATTATTTAAAAAACAAATCCATGCTTCAACTTTATAATGTTATTAATTGCTTTTAGCAATTAAAATTACTTCACTTATGCAGAGACATAATAAGCTCTCAGTCTCACTAGTCCTAAGATCCTAAGGCAACTCACTCTGACACTCATAAAAATAAAATTAGCTCAGTCCATATCTCAGCATTCTCATATTCATATTCAAGTTTGGCCAGCAGCTCTGAAGGAAACCTCAAGTGGAGAAAGACAGTCTCAGCATTCTTGGCTGCAGTGATACAGAAATTCACAAAGGAAAAATGGGTAAATTAATTCTGCCTGGTTTATATTTAGTATTGCTTTTGTCTTTACAAAAACAGATACTGTCTTTGAGGCAGGTAACAAATAGGCCAGGTAACACTCCTTTATGTTTCAATGGTTTCTGCTTTCAGAGCAATATCAATCTTCTTTTACTCATTGCTTCAAAATATGATAAATATTCTAAAGGTTTATAAAGGAACACAAAGTGCTCTGAGTGCATCTCCTGTTTCTCGAATCAATTAACAGAGGTTAATACTACTGAAGACCTCATAGAATGNCGTCAACCAGCACCCCCAGCTCCATTTCTGCTGGGGATTTCATGCCCTCCCAACTGCTAAGACAGATGGATATGATGATAATGGGATCACAAACAGTAAACCAAAATCTTTCTCTTCCTCTCAAAATATAGAAGTACCTTCAAGTTCACCAATCTTCTTAGCAAATACTTTCAACTGTTTCTTTAACTTCCGAACAGTTTTGTCTTGCTTTTCAAGCTGCTCCATTAAATCCTGTATATTAAAATGAGAGAAAGATTAAGATATGAGAAAGTGCCATAACGTGTGACAGACAAAAATCAGTGCTGTTAGCATTACAAGGCAGTGAGGAAAGCTGAACAGTGGTGCCATCCTCTGGCTGAGGTTTGCAAGCTGTTACGCTGCCTGTAACACGAGCCAAATATCACAAGTATTATTAAGTTATGTGCAGCATGACAAAGGCAAAGCTCTTAGGCAGGTATATTCTGCAGACACTCAGAACTAGGTCAGTTCTTATGGCAGAAGGCATTTTGCTGCAAACACATCTCCCTAATGCTTCCTCCCTGCTCTTCCAAATGCCTCATGGAAATAATTTTCTTTATTATTTAACAGCTAGCCTGTATTTCTGCATCATTTATTCATGCCTTCAGGACTGACTCATTATTCAGACCTATCCATTTATAAGACTACAAGAGAGAGACCTGCAAAAAGACCTTAACTTGCATTTAAATTTACCAAAATCATCAAACATCTAAACATTTGTAAACATTACTTGTAAATCTCTGTCATCTCCCTGTCTCTTTCTGTCATCACATTACCTTAGACAGAAACTGGGGTCTTGCATCTTTTTATTCTGTACCTGAACAACACCTAGCACCTAGCAGTCCTACTCTTGCAAGAAAGCTATATTTTTCTTTCAAAGGAGCACTCCCCAGAAATCTGTATTTGAGTAATTCTGTGACCTATGGTAGTGCATTCATGATATAATCACGTATTTAAAAAAGGGGAAGTCTTTCTAAAGGAAGCAAAACCTCAAGCTCAAAAAACCTGAAAGCCATTCCAGGTTAAGGGTTTGAAAGCAGCTTAAATGAAAAATGCTCTTTTGTAAGCATGATTCTTCATGGCACTGATAAGAACTTAAGGGATCATGAGCTCCTTGCATCAAAAGCATCATGTGGGAAACTACACCTTTCCTAAAAGTACTGAAAAATATTAGTGCGGCATTGGCAACAAATTTGAATTAGGCACAAAACTGCTCTCAATCATGTAATAAAGAGTTTACAACCTAAGATAATATACTGGAGCAGTAAGATATTAGTCCTGTTGAAAGAACAGAATCGAGGCCATGCTTCCGATGCAAGGTAGTGTTCAGTATTACAACAGAAATCCTGTTAATAACACAATATGCTTATCATCAGATGTAATAATTTCTACTGAAATTAATAAAAAAATACATTTAAGTCCAACAGACTGCTTTGAAAATATCAGTAAAGGGATATGATTTCTGAACAATAAATATGTGAGGAGAAAAAAAGTTCCTTCTATGGTTCCTCTAAACAAATTCAACAGATTTCACATCTCATTAAGATCTGGAATCTCATAAATAATATTCTTTCGAGATTACATATGGTGCTGTCTCAATTTGTTATCTTTAATTATTATGGAAATATAGTAGTATTCCAATGTTATCCTTCTGACTTTGCATTTTTTAAAAATACGAAAAGGTTATGTATTTTGATTCTCATCTATTCATTCCAGGTGTCAGCACTGTAAAGAGATCTATGAACAAATCCAGGCTAAGACTGAGCTACTCATAGGTGCAGGCATTATTCACCTTCATAAGTATCTGTATGATCAGGCCTCTGTTTTGCTGAACTCATCTAAATGTATCAAAGTTTCAAAGCAAAGAGTGGTTCTGAAAATTGAACATCTTTTGCATCATGTACCTTTTTTTCAGGGCAGTATCAAGTAGCATTCAAAAATAAACTGCTCTCGTGACAGTGCAAGACTTATATTAGTAACAAAACTGTGCATCAAAAAGAGACTCAGATTACACAGAAGACACTAAGACTAACAAAAAAAAGCAGTGAGGGAAGTAATTGGCATCGTGAAGCTCTCTGCGGGGGACTTCCTTTGAAAAGTAGAAAGGGAGGCAGCCTGCTTTTCAATTAGTGCTCCAGAAATAGCGAACGAGACAACAGAGAAACAGGATTCACGTGATCTACATACAATCATCCGTTTGTAAAGTGAAATCCGGTACGATTGATACTTCTTGGGATCATCTGCATACAACTCCTCATAAAACTGCAAAAATAGGTACAGGATAGTTTTTCTCCTGCCTTTGAGACACTGACACTTCAGTAAGCACTATATAAATGAAATCAAATTAAAACAAGATCAAGAATCTCTAATTTTCTAGTCCTTAGGTGTGGTGCTCACTCCAGCCTCTCCCAGAGAGAAGCTGATGTAGATGAGTTGCAGAACAGTCAGATCTTTTTAAAACAGGCAGTACTAATACTGTGAAAGCCTGGAATATAACCTGTGTGAGAACCTGGTCAGGACATTTTCTTATGCTAATCAAGATGGGACTGCAGTGAAAACTGCAATTCTAATATCACATCTAGAAAGCTTGTACGTTTTTTCCACTCTAGGGCTAGAGTGGAAAAGAAGCATATTCCCTACTTGGAGTGGACTTGCAATACTCAAACATCAGAAGTGAAATACTAAGGGATGAGTCTATATTTAACAAGTAAAATTACATTCACTGTACTTGAAAATAAAGAGAGCTCCTCTGGGATGTAATTACATGACTGCGTGTTGTCTTGGGAACACAGAATGTGATGAGTAGGTCTCTTGCGGGGAAAAAGGCTAAAAATCGTAACATATGACTAAGCAGCAGGAGGGAGCTGTCAAGAGACAGAAACATTCACCATTTACCTGTGCCAGTGGGAGACAGCTGCTGCTGACGCAAACTTACAATATACTTTCAATCAGTTTTCCTGATTCTATTCAGTGAATATTCTATTCACTGAACTATTTGATGATTTCCTCAAAACCTTTGGTACTAAGACAAGAGCCTGACAATGATAACTTCTGTAACATATATAAGCAGGGCAGGAAAGACTACACCTTGGCTTGTTTAGAGGAAGCAATGACATTCAGAGATAGGATTTTTCTTCCTGAAGTAGCATGGTTCCCTTTACCAATCGTGATAAGCCACAGACATTCCAACACCGGCCTCTCTGGAAAATTTCCCAAGGATTGAACTAGTCTGCACATGATGAACATACTCCTTTAGGGGGAAAGGTTAAGGAGTTTCACCTGATCTTTCCTTCATACAGAATGTTGTGCAGGAAACAAGGAATACCAATTATTAGCTATGTGACTTCTAACCAAGCTTATTTTTCTGGAACTATTTCTTTCTTCAAAACATACTGAGTAGCTGGCGCTCATAACACAGTGGATTATCTGTGTAGCTTCAGGCAGGGAGGACAGAAATAGGAAGAAAAGTGACATTAAATAATTGAAGAATTACATCAGAGCTTTTCAACAAAATAAACTAATATAGTTCAGAGGAAACACCACTACTTGGCATTAATATTTTTTATAAGTTCCCTGGATATCAATCATTCAATTTAGCAATGATTAAACTCATCAGTCGAAAGCTGGGATCCACGAGCTTCCTCCATGTGACAAACTTTGAACAAATTCCCTGAAATGTTATTACTTTATCAGCAAGCATAAGTTTCTCTCTCCCATTAGCTTGCCTACAAAAAACCCACCGCACTCACGCAATTTTTTGCAGGAGGTTGCCATCGAAAACTGACAAGAACTTACAGGCACAGCAAGCCTGTAAGTCCCCTAGCCTGCTCCTGCAGCATCGTTTCCCTTACCAAGTTCTCATTAGTCAGCCGGGTGATCTCATGCTGTAGACTGGCTTCAATGCGGGCCTCTGGAGGCAGCTGCAGATTCTGTGCTAGGAGCTGCTGCTGGCGATTGTTTTCTTCCTTCAGACTCTGGATCTCACCTCGCAGCGATTCCAGTTCATTCTCATGGCTCTTCTTCTGCGACTGAAGCTGAGACTCCAGCAGCCTAAAGAAGTTGAGCAACAGTTGTGTGAACACACTTAGAAAGTTACATCCCCAATTCTCAGAGGGAGTGTAAAGCTTTAGCTGCTGCTCAGGAACAATTAGCCATGACTTGCAAAGGAAAATGAAAAAGGCAGAGTACTCTTTAAACCCTTCAGTATGCCTTCTAATTAAATTAAGCTTGCATGATCAAAAAGTGCAGAGAAACTAATTGTGACACTGCTTTGCATTTCCTTTATGATTGAACACATACTGTGTATGGTGCCACTGAGAACATGTGGCAATAAATGTAATGCTAAGTCTTCATAGATTGTCGCTGCTTTTAAAGGGGCTTTAAAGAGGTTTTACCTCTAAACAAGTCGAACTGTGTAAGATGAAGAAGACAGTGTGTTCGCTTAAGCTAGGACTCTGCAATATTAACGAAGGAAGATTTGTTTAGAGTTAACTCTGTTCAGTCAGAAACCATTTAACTGCAAATGCACATCCATCATCTTTATTTTTACATTAAAACCAATGTTTTGCGGAGGGTTGTCATTAGTGCACAAGGGTTAACAACAGAACCAAACTCAGGACTGGGATCCAGGAGCTCTATTTGATCCTCACCACTGACTTGCTCTTTCCCCTTGGGCACATCACATCTCAAATTCTTCTCAAGTGAAATGGGGATAACACACGCCAGCTTCCTTCCGAGCAGCGCTGTGGGGACCTACTCCTGCTTGCAGGGCACCATCCAAGTGCTCTGACTCATCATTTTGTACATACACACACAGGAAATGACATTACTAGTCACTACTAGTGCTCAATTAGACAATCTTTCAGGGTTTAAATATGCATAAGGCAGGCACATTTATTAGTAACTAGACTGATCAAGCACGCAAGGGCAAATAGTCATTTACCTGCATTGCTCTGCCATTTAATATAAAGCTTCTTGTCTCTACAGTGCTAGGACAAGAAGCAAGAGGCGCAGAGCAAACGCTCTCACATCCTGCTCTGCCGAACACTTGCTCTAAGTTAGAGCTTCACAGGCTTACAAAACCATGTTAGGTGTAGAGCTTGTTAGCACTAGGAAAGGAAAGACTTGAGTTAGTAGCATTCATTGCAAAATACCTCCTTCTGTAATTACTACTACCAGATGCGCATATTGAAGACCAGTGCTGCTGATCTACTGAATTAGTTGCCAGTGCAGGACTAGGAACCATTTTGGAAGTCTGGAACACATGTATGGATATGGGGCCCAGACGCGCAGACAGAGGCAGAACTGCGTTTCCTAACAAGGTGAACTTGCCCGTTACATGACCCGCGTGCAGTCTTTGCAGACTGCAGTGATTGCACTGCGGCTTGAACAGTGCCACGATCAACTAAAGATTACTTCTGTTTGTTGGTTATTTTGTGTCTTACATTTTGAATCTTGCACGGAGAGGCGTGGGAGAAGAATGTTCAATTTACTGAACGTGAGTCGCAACATGGAGAGTAAGACCCATAACTATTTGCAAGTTAAGAGTACGCTGAAGCTACTCAAACAATAGTTTTATTACTAAATTTTTTTTACTTTTTTAGGCTAGAAAAACTGTAAGGGACATTAATTTTGATACACAACGTAAAGGCAGACAAATAATACACAGCTATGAATCTTTTCCAGTTGTGGAGCTTCTGGTATTTTACAGCCTATTTTTGTGCAAGTATTCTTATGAATTATGTATTAGTTGTTGCCGCCATCTTAACTTTTTAAATGATAAAACTTGACAAGTAGAAAGGTTTGGGGACTAAGTTTGAGGAAACTCTTCTAATTTGTAAACTCTGTGATTAATTTTTTTCGAACTGTTAAAGCAATAGAAATACTGGAGCTAAAGCAAACCCATAGCAAGGGGCACAGTTAGCTAGAAAAGAAGATGCAAATGAAGAAAAAAAAAACATTCTGAGAAGTCTGGTAACCTGTTGGCTTGTTTTAACCCTTCATAAACCAGCCAAAGTTCTCCGTCCTCATTCAGCATATGATAGTCCTGGGGAGATTGCCTTTCAAGAAAAGTTTTTAAAAAAATACAAGAGAGATATGTGATGGTGATGAGATGACATGTTAAGGACATTACACACTAAATTACAGTTACTATAAAAGCAAAACAAACAATGCTTTAAAACAACTTAGCAAATTACTTCTCTTGTTTATACGTATTTCTTCTTAATGACAAAATTCAGTTCTCGGTGTTAGCCCAACTGGTTACAGCATTTCATGCTGTTACAATAAATGTATCATGACAGACTATTGTGACAACTACTGGACAAAAGGTAAAAAATCAGCGCGGGGAATGGCACCCAGTTTGAGCCACGTAGCAATAAAGGCTATGAAGTTGTAAATCCAGGAAGCTTGATTCCGCATTTCCTCATTTCTTCCTAATGCTTTCAAATATTGCATACAGCAATCTTACTAATCAAATCAAATTATAACCCCAACTACATGTGTTCTCTCAGTATCTAGACTTACATGTATGCAACTTACTGAATATGATATACACAGTGTGTCACAGCAGACCCCAAGTGATTGTAGATTAAATAAAGAGAACGTGTACCTGTTTGTTTCCTTCAGTCCAATATACGCCTGTGCTATTTCTCCTTTGTCTTTCATCTTTTGTACATCCTCCAAGAGGATTGTAGAATCTGTCATGGTATTCTGAAAAAAGAATGATGATTTCCAGGGTAAATTTAACAATGTAATTGTTCTTTGAATCCACGTTTTCGTCACTTTACCCACATGGAACACTAATAATTGAGTAGCCACATTAAAATTACTGTGGGTACCTGCGCAGGAGGTTGGTCCATAATTTCTATGTCCATTTAGTATATATTTTTAAATTAATGCATGCAACATGGTCAAATATCAGTCTGTCTAATAAGCGGTTGCATGTATTAACCTCTTTTCATTTGTTCATCATGTAAAAGGAGCAAGTTAAATTTAATTAAATGATGAATATGCATTTTATTGCAAATTACGAGGAACAGCTGCTAATACTGAAACTGAAAAAGCATAATTTTTCAAGCTTAATTCTTTTAATATTTCTTAAACACAGCATTACATGTAGTCTTTCAAATCTCATAAACAAGGTCCATTCCTCACTTCACGTATTTTAAGTACTCTGGCAAAGCAGGAAATAATTTACAAGGGCTTGAGATTTTAAAAGTTAGATATCATCATAATACCATTTTGTTTCAGTTTTGAATGTTTACTATGGCACTTTTGCTTTCTCTTCAGTAAGACTTAAAATACTTAACAGATGTTTACAGTCACCTTGGCTAGTCTGATCTGAGTCATCGCTGTGGAATAATTACAGTGGAAGCACAGGACTCTAATGAACGTAAGAGATGGAATTCTGCTTTTTCTTTTTGACTTTCAAAACAATCAAATGCTATTTTCCTGAGTAAAATTTTGCAAAGTATTTACAATAACAACTTTGTGGACATAAATTTTGGATCCTAGGTCACTATGCCTAGCATGATTCGTGTTAGCTAATATGAAAACCAATAAAATAGGTAAGCTCCTCAAAGAATTATTCTCAACATCCTTATGAGATCTTTGTGATTTTTCTACTATTATTTTATGACACAGTAAAACTGCTGTATTTCACCTGCTAATCTATCAAGCTTTAGCAGTCTGAACATATTTATTATTTTTGTGCTGATGGAAAGAAATGCTAATTACTCTTATATCTTCAAGAATACCCTACCTGCTATAGTTGTAATATTTGAATTAACAGCCTTCGTTTAAAGTCAGTTCAGTTTCTCAAACTCCTAAATACTATATGTTCAACTGCATTTTCTTATCAAACATTCAGCAATTTGTAACTAATATCTACAGATCACAACGAGTCCTGAACATTTGTTGCATGCCAAGGATAACAAACAGTATAAAGTAAGGTAGTTCTTCACACCACAGACTTTTTTTTTTTGGGGGGGTGAAATTTATGGATTTTGCAAGTTAAAAGAGATCTGATTCCCGAATCAGTGCTGCTCTTACTCTCCTAACACACTCAGCAAGATACATTGATTGAGCTGACTAGATCAATTCCTGAATCTTTCCTTTCATGTTCAGGTTACCATAAACTATGAGTTCAAAATTCTTAAATCTTCTTGTTTTGAAATAATTTGTTCCCTTGCAGGCAGTGGGAAGATGGGGACATGGGGGACATAGGATAATGAGAAAGGTTTTTCAATAACAGCAAAGTAAAGTGCAAGAACAGCTTCAAATACACGTAGGTTACTTATGAGAGGCAGGGAAATGACAGCTCAAGTATTGTTGAGGGTTTTTTTTAGCATTTAAGAATTCTGGTTTATAACTGTAGAAGAAAATGTGTACCTTATCCTCCTGGCAATCAAATTGGTAGGCAAGAAAGAAGAAAAACAAATCATTAAAAAAAAATCTGTTTGTGCTGCAGCTGTCCAACCTAACAAGCAGAAACTATCTGCAAACTGGCTGTTAGCCATCCCACAGGTCACCTTCATATTCCCATCATATTAACTGCCGTAAAAACAACACTCGTATCCCACCATTGCTGAGAATAAGTTATTCAAGGATTTACTATTCAACTTTATTTACAATGTTCTAAATATTACAGAAAAAAGGAGTTTTGTTTTCTTTACAATTAATCATTTAAAACAAGATATGTACATCCTCATGCATCACAGACTTTCAATTTATTTAGGACAAATATAAACGTAACTTTGCGGTAGCAAAGGAAAGATGACATATCTGTTCATTCCTCGCTGTGGTTACGAAACACTAGATAGCTCAGTTCAGTGGAAATTACTAGTTCCTGGATTTACGTGATACCTTTTCAGGTTGAATGACTCTTATTTTCAAAGCTATGACTTCCCTAAATATCTCAGCAAAATTAGAGCTTTTTAGAAGATATACATTTCAGTGGTTGCAATCTAGTCTTCTCAGCAAAACTACATGGTGCCTATCAAGTGAAAATATGGAATTTATCTATCTTCATAGGTCATCTTTATGAAATGTTATTTATTTGCAATCATCTATGACCCCACACAGATTTAGAAGAAATTGCTCCTTGTACCTCCTACTGAACTATTCATTAAAAAGAATTCCTGTCAACTATTGTAAATTTTCCAGTCAAACTACATACTCACTAGAGAAATGATACTGCTCCGAATGAGAATTATCTCTGCATTGTTAAAGGAGTCTGGGGAGATCCTGGACAGACCACTGGTATCTGCCAGCCTGGTGTGATCAGTACGGTATCTTTACATGAACGCTGGTAGACAAACCCAAAATTGGTTTATTAATAGAATCTCCCAGTTCGGACTGCTGCAATTTGTGCATTAACAATAGATCAATGGATTACACTCAGAAAGGCTTTCAAACCTAGACCATGCCTTTTAAGCATGCTGGTAAATAAAATAAAGCATGTCAGTGATGCAATGTAACTTTACTACACAGTGCACCGGCTATTTACCTTGGGTTGAATAGCCTCTTTCTGGCTTACAAGCTGAGACCTCAGGATGAGGACTTCTTCCTTGCGTACTTCAAGCTCTTCACTTACTGAAGTCAGCTGATCCAGGAGCACTCTATATGCAGGGGCACCAGGAGCAGTTACCTCTGGAGATCGTGTTTCTGTGAGGGCCTTCTGCAGCTCATTCAACTCATTCTTCAGTTTTTTATTCTCAGATTCAAGTTCTTGACGCTGCAAGAAATACAGACAATTCCATCACCCAGCAGCATTCCAATGTGCCTATAAACCACGGGTACAAAACTATGGATAGAAATGGTAAAAACAATGAGTAACTGCAACAAATCAACCA
>VZTL01050913.1:21333-47086 GCA_013400535.1 Scopus umbretta | reverse complement strand
CTCCCCAGTGCAGGTCCGGAGGGATGGAGGCAGGGGCATCGCACCGACACCGCACGGTGGGACCCAACCGTGCCCGGGGGTGGTGGGGGGGTCACCCCTTTGCCAGCCCGACCCGCAGCTCGCCCCCCTCCGCAGAGGGGACCCCCGGGGGACCTGGCGGGTGCTGAGAACCCACACTCTCATC
Organism: Scopus umbretta; assembly: GCA_013400535.1. Lineage (NCBI taxonomy): Eukaryota > Metazoa > Chordata > Aves > Pelecaniformes > Scopidae > Scopus > Scopus umbretta. Next base: position 46,902 of record VZTL01050913.1, on the reverse strand, counting down.
TCACGGCCAGAGGGACCGGAGCTCGCAGGGGAGCTGCCGGCCGGAGCGGGGCGATGGAGAAGGAGGGCCGGGTGCCGGGATGCCCGCCCCCCCGCCGCCGGGAGGGCAGGGAAGGGGCCGGGCTCCCCCTGCGGGCAGCTGCCGCTCACTGCAGCCGCCGGCAGAGCAGCCGGGGCCGGCTCCTGCCCGGCTCCTGCGGCACCCTCGGGGATGCTGTACGGCCCGGCGTGGGTCCCCCCCGCGTCCCCGCTGCTGGCAGAGACAAGGGCTGTCTCCTCCTGGGGTGCCCCACGCTTCGTGCGTGCCGGTGCTGCCCTGCAGCTGGGCACCCATCCTCCCTGGGACGGCTCCTGTGTCCCTGGGGAGAGTTTGCAGGAGGAGCTCCACACTTAAAGCTGGGGGGTGGCTCCCTTCGGAGCCCTTCATAATAGATAAAATCCAGATATCCCTGCCCTGTGCTGCTGAGAGTATCCCTGAGCCTGAAAACAAGCTCCGGAATGCCTGGGGAGAGGGACAGGCAGCCTCCGGGCACGGCCAGGCTCTGCCACGCAGAGCTGCCTGTCCCTGGGACACGCACCCCGGCCGGCCCCGCCGTGAGGCTTTGCAGCTCATAATGTGACTTGGCAGCAGTAAGGGAAGCAGGGAACAGAGGAGACAGCTGCAAAAGGCTGGGAGGGGTGGCCCAGGCCAGGGGAGCACCCAGGAGCATGGTACCCGTGGGGTGGGATGCTGGGGTGATGAGCATGCAGACTCTGTTCAGGATGGCCAGCCCTGAGCTCCCACTGCTCAGAGATGGAGTCATTTAGGACTTTTTTTGGTCCAGAAGGCAGGGATTTTAGGACAACGGGGAGGTGAAAGGCTCAGTGTCAGTGTGGGATGAGGCACAGCATATTTATGGGAGGGCATGGGGCTGTCTTAGCTGTCAAGGGCAATCACAGGCTGGTGGGCACCACATCTGTCCTGGAGAAATGGGGGAAACTAGATGGGACCTAATGAATAAAGACTGAACAGATAGGGATCCTAACAGAAACTGCCTTTGCCTCACGGAAACTTGACCTCGCCGGTCAAAATCCATTGAGTCCCTTTCCAAGAAAGGAATTAACTTAATAAACACAGTGGGGAGACCAGCAAGCAGTCTGGTAAAACGAGCACAGTGGCACGTCCACACAGCACAGGGCTGCAAGCGCTGAGGGATGCTCAGATGAGCATCCACAGCACCTCGCGGAGGGTCCACATGGGACATGGGGCAGCCGGGCCTGCGGGTGCCTGCAGGCTGCTCTGCACTTCACCGCAGGGCAGGGGCAATGCCAAGCCACCGCTGATCAAACTCCGCAGACCCAGCTCGGCAGACGGTGCCGTAGTGACGAGGACAGAGTGACACATCGAGAAGCCGGGAGCTGCGTGGGAACAAAATGCCGCCGTTTCACCCAAAGCTGGGTGGAGGGGAAGAAGGGGGCAGCGGGCCTGGCTGGCGGGGGACAGCAGGAGTGCTGCCCTGGGGCTGAGGGACGGCGAACCCCGGAGCGGTAACGGGGAGCAGGGGGTGCCCCGCTGCCGGCAGAGGGAGGCAGACACCGCGGCGGGGAGAGCCCGGGCCGGGGGTGCTCCGGCCACGGCCCCGGGGCCAGCGGCTGGAGGGGACGGGGGCACAGGGGGACATGGGGACAGGGGAACAGAGGGACGTGGGGACAGGGGCCAAAGCCCGCGGAGACGGGGTGGCGCAGCAGGCCCCACGGCCCCAGCGCTGCTCCAAGACCGGCCGTGACTGAGCTCTGAGCCGTAATTTTGGGACGTAGCCCAAAGGTTGTTTCTGACACCGCAACCAGCCCAGCACAGCACTGAGCACCGGGATGGGAAGGTGCCGCCTTGGTCCAGGGTGCTTTGGGGTCGGGGAGATGTGGACCTGCCCCGGTGGCACCAGCATCCTCACTGCAGGGCACGGAGCCTGTGCCATCATCCTTGGGAGCCCTGTGTCTCCGGGGTGCTGGCCTCATCCTGCCCTCCATGAGAAGCTCCGGTGTCCCCACAGCTGTGCTTCTCTGCCTTACACCCCACGGTGGGTGTTGGTCCTGGGGGTCCTGCTCCTGGGGCACATCTGGTGCCGCTGGTACACTCACCGCCTGTGGCGGTGCAGGCTGTGCCAGGAGCTCCCCAATGGCTGTCAGCACTGGATGGTGCCTGGGCGTGTCCCCAGCTAAATTTAAAGGACTTTGTGGTATAAATATCCTTGGTCATAAATAAACAGAGAGGCTAGATGTTTATCGGGGCCTTCCTGGCAGCCTCACTCCAGCGTGCCGGGCACCCCGCGCAGTCCCTGCAGTCCTGCCGAGGCTGTCCCCTCTGCCGGTAGCACAGCCGGGTCTTGCACTGCCCAACGGGAATGGGGGACAGGGTTCTGCCCCATGCCACAGCCCTGCCTTGATCCCACCAGGACTTCAGGGGCTCCAGCAGCCTCTGATGCCCCTCTGGAGATGTTGACTGGCTGTTTGCTCACAGGACCAGGGATGGCCCCAAGCCCTGGGCTGTGCCTGCCACCAGCCCTGTCTGCCTGGCGCCCTGGGAAGAGGTTTGTGTTGGGGACAGGGGGCAGTGGGGCTGGCACCCTGGCACCCACTGTGGCTGGTCTGGGGCACCACCCGCCTGACCCTGGGGACCAGCCTGGGGACCTGTGCCACCGCTGCTGTGGCCCTGGGGACCCTGAAGCACTGCTGGCCCAGCACCAGAGCTGGTGTGTGGGGAGTCCCCAGGCTGTGCTGGCACTGGCCCTTGGGGACAGGCCACCATGGGGCAGGACCAGAGCCACAATGAGGGGCATGGGCCAGGACCACAATAGGGGGAGGAACCATACTACAATGTGGGGTGGAGCTGGAGGTGTTGGGGCGGAGCCAGGACCACCTGAATGGGAGGTGAGAATTAGGCAGAAGGGCAGGACTAGACCCACTGGGCCAGCAGGAGTCTTCTGTGGGCCCAGTGCCTACGCGCGGGCTGCCCCAGCCCTGCCCCTGCCTGCCCACTGTGAGCGTCCCAGCACCACTCCTGTGGAGTCGCCCCATGCTAGCACCAGCCTGTGCACACCCGGGTGCATTTGCCCCCTCCCAGCCCCATCGGCGTGGAGCTCTGGGGCTTGTGTGTGCCCCATGGGAATGAGGGCTTTCTGTAGGATGTGCAGCCTCTCTGAAGCCCATGGGATGGCATGAAGGCCAGAGCAGCAGCTCTGTGCCCCTACCCGCCACTACCTCTGCACTCTGGGCCAGGCTTTTGGCCAATTCCTCCCAGTCCTTCCTGGACTGCCTGTTTCCAGCCCCTGTCCCACACCCTGCACCTCTCAGGGTCTCCCACTGCTCACTTCCACCCAGTCCTAACCAACCTGTCCAAGCTGTGCTGCACAGCCCTCTGCTGCATGGCTCCCAGCGTGGGGCCCCTCCAACCCTCCTGCCACACACAGGGGCTCAAGCATCCCTCTGCGAGAGTCAGCAGCTCCTCTGTGATCCATAGGTGTGCCAGGAGCATGGGCTGAGCTGGGGGGGGGAATGCTCTGATAGGCATGCTGCCTTGAGGAAAGCCCCCGGCTGTGCCATGCCGTGCTGTGGGGTGGCTGTGGGGTCGCAGGCGCGCTGGGCAGAGAGTGGGTTGGCTGCACCTTGCAGAGGTGTGAGGGAAGACCTCTGGCATGTTGGCACCTGGTAAAAGGTCATCAGAATTTGCCTGGAGCCTGTCCCCAGCACTGGCAAACTGTTCCTGGCTGGCTCGGATCCGTCCTCTTTACCATCTGCAGCCCGGGGTTAATGAGTAGCTCCAGGGTACACAACTGGAGGGTCATTAAACAGCAGTCGAACAAGCCGGGGCTGCCAGCAGCACTTGAACAAAGGGGGCTGATTCACTGTTTGCCCTGCAACAATATTTACTGTGGCCAGGAGTGAGGGAATGTTTGTGCGGGGCAAGACAGCGGGGCGACTCGAGGACTGCCAGGGGAGGGCAGCCGAGCCAGGGAGCGGACCATGCATGCTCCAGCATCCTCACGAGCCCATTGTGCTCAGGAACTCAGTCTGTTCCCAAGGGAGGCAGGGAGCTGGGGACGGGGGGGACAGGGATGGGGGTACCTGGCTGAAGATGGGGAAAGCCCCCCCAGCTCACCCCAGGAGACATCTATCCCTGACCCTGGTGTGAGGCTGCAGGGTAGCTGGGAGGGATGCTGGGGGGTGACCTGTGTCCCCACAGATCCTTGCTTGTCTCCTTTGCTGTCCCCAGAAAGCCAACAGATAAAGGTTCCTTGCTGATTAGCTCACTACCTAATCAGCCCCAGCTGAAGATGTGTCACATGCACAGTCAATATGTTCATGCTCATACATACATGTACGTGCACACACGTGCCTGCACACACTCGGCAGCCCCAAGGCCGGGACACCCGCAGGGAAACACACTGCATCCCCTGGGAGATGCTAAGACAAGAGAGGTGTTCGGCAAAGACGCTTCTTCATGCCAGGGCCTGCCACGCAGCCGGCTTCCCTAACGCAGTGGTGATGGGCTGGGGCACGCAGGCTGTACCATCCCTGTGAGCCCTTGAGCCGCTCCAGCTCCCAGCCCTCTCGGCACTGCCTGGCACAGCTTTTTCCCACAGCTCATGGTGCAGCAGCCCACCTGCAGACCCCTCCCTGCCCCTCCGGGCCCTGCAGTATCCTGGGCTGAGGGCGGAGGGAAGCAGATTCCTTTCCAGGCGGAGGATTTCTCTTCTCAGGAGCAGTGAATTATCTCCAGCCCGTCGCACGCAATCCATCTGCCTTTCCACCCGCCTGCTTGCCAGGTTGCTGGAACAGTGCCCACCCGGTGTCCTGGATGCACCGGGATCCCACTGCAGGGACCTGCCTGTGCACTGCCTGTGTCCAGCCTGAGCTCCCCATGTCCTTGCAGCCTCACAGGGTGCAGAACCCCTGCAGGGCTGAAGCGTGTCTGAGTGTTGGCCGTGTGATCTTGGCTAAAGTGGGGACCTGCACCTCCTTCCTTAAAGGCCTGAGAGCACCCTTAGCATCCACAGCAGGATGGGAGCAGGTCCTGTTCCTCCCCCTGCTCTGCCTGGCTGCTCCTAGGTACAGCGTCCAGCTCAGCCCATCTAGAGCCAGACCTTGTACCTGAGTCCCAGCAGCCATGGGCTTGAATACGTGCCCCCAGTGGTGCCGGCTGATGTGTGCCCCTGTGCTGGCCCCTGCATGGGTGAGCAGCATGGGGGGCAACTGGCCCCATTTGTCTCTGCACCCCATGCTGCTCTGGCTGATGCAGGCTGCAGCCCGCTGTCCAGGCATCCGTCCTGTGCTGGGTACACCCTGGCCACCAGAAACATGATATCCCAAGACAGGACATGGTGGCTGGATGGGTTTTCCAGCCAGGACCAGGATCCCCAGGCCTGGGGGTGAGAGTGTTGGGGCTGTCCCCCCAGCTAACACACTGGGGCTGGGCAGCTGAGCTGGAGCCAGGGCTCCTGGGTCCTCAGCCAGGTTCCCACAGCTGAGGCATCCCATTAGTGCACCACTGCAGGGGGCTGGGAATGGCTGAGACTTGCTGAGTTCAGCCCTTTGGTACCCACTCTTTGCCTGGAGCATCCTCATCCACCTGCCTCTGTTGGGGGCAGGAGCAGAGAGGACAAAAGCCTGTCATTACCGAGCCCAGAGAAGCCTCCCTATGCCCAGAGCCAGCCCCCTGCCCCGTTAATCACACTCCCCACTTTAGCCAGCCCCTCATTCAGCCCTGATGAAGGGGAACAGCAGGGGATCCAATTAGAGCTGAAATGACAGGCTGGGGCAGGGATCCTGCTCTACCTGTCCTGGCCCTAGGCGAGCATCACTCATGGGGTGAGAGCCCCGGCAGGCTAACATGGGGGACAACAGGGACAACATGGGTTTGTTGGGACACTGGTGTCCAGACACTGCTGCGATCCACTGGCACTGGAGCCAGGGCAGGGGTGTAGAAGCCACTCAGATGCTGCTGCAGGGGATCATCCCTTGCTCTACACATCCCTGTATGTGCCAGGCATGTACAGCCCCATGCACATGGGTGTGCAGGTGTGCCAGGCTCTGCTACCCTCTTGCACCCAGGAGTAAGTTCCTCCAACAGTGCAAATTGCTGTTGTCCCATCCAGGGGCAATGTGCTTGCTGCTTTACACCACGGCAGGCCCTGGCCCTGCCATGCAGTTGCCACTGGCTGCGGTGGACAGAGCTGCCCCCCAGATACCCACTCCAGGGTGCAGCCTGGCCCCTACCACGGCCCCATCCCTGCACCTCCACCCCACTGCCCCCTGTCCCTGCACCCCCACCCTGCTGCCCTGCGGGGACCATGGTGACTCTTGGGTCTCCACGACACAGCCGCCCCAGCTCCCCCACCCCAACCCACTCCCCGGGACACTCATGGCACTGGATAGGACCACACAAGCTGGGCACATCCTAGCTCTGCTGGGGCATCCAGACTCGTCAGTGGCCCCAAAGTCTGAGTCCCTGTGGCTGGTGCATCCTCACCCTCTGGGTGCCAGCAAGGAGAGGGTGCAGGGCAGGCTGCAGGAGCCCAGGCAGGGAAGGGTTAGGACTTGTTGCCAGCACCATCCCAGCAGGAGCTATGGGGCTCATTAACCAGATGGTGATGGCAGGGATGGAAGTCATTAGGGATGGAGAGCGGAACTCAAGGGCCCAGCCTCTGGGCACCACGGGGCTCTATCCCTCCTCTGCCAGCCAGGATCCCTCCTGGCTTGCTCAGGGAGAAGACCCTGACTCAGCAGTGGGGCCAGCCAGCTGCACTCCTCCAGCCCATGGGCTGCCCCAGCGGTGTCCCCATCACTTACCTCCTGCCCTTGCACCCAGCACCTTGCACCCAGCACCTTGCACAGTGTTTGCCAGGACACCACACCCAAGGGGCTTCCGGAAAGGCTTGGGATGAAAGGAGTCTTTCAATCCCTCCAGTGGGAATGCAGCCCCTGGGTCTGGCAAGGGTATCAGTGGGGAGCTTCTAGCCTGGGGGTCCCCTGTCTCCCTGCCAGAGGATTGCCCCACTGGGACCTTGACTGCCCCTGCACTCCCCAGGCAGCCCCTGCTCCAGATGGGGAGAGCTGTGGGTAATTACAGACCCTGGCAGCAATGCTAATCACTGGTTGTGGGAATAAACGGAGCAGGTCAGAGTGCCTGGGGGCCTGCACCTCCCCTGCCCCAGCCAAGAGCCTGCGTCCTGCCCAGCATGGCCATGAGGAGGGCATGGAGGCACAGCCTAGCACGGCCTGGGGGAGATGTCCCCAGGACAGTCCTCTGGCTGTTTGGGACCCTGAAATTGGTCTGGCATCAGTATGGTATCCAAGCCCCACATGCCAGCTGTCCCTGAAGGATGCTCTCGGACTGCATGGGGCTGGGCAGGTCAGCTGGCTTGGTGCCTGTGTCTTCTCCGGGGCTTAACCCAGCATGTCTCTTATTCCATGCTCTCTGCCTTGGTTTTCCCATGTGCAGAAGAAGGGGGGCATGATCAGGTGCACCAGTTGTCCTGCTGCCGGGCAGAAGTGGTGGCACAGCCTGAGTTGCCCTGGACAGGCTGTGGGAACAGTGAGGCATGGCAGGGCTCAGCATGGCAAGCGGCTTCCATGCACCTGCCTGCGGCCATGGCTACACCCTCTGCTCAAAACCGCGTCCTCACACCCGGCGTCCTCACACCCGCCATGGAGCTGCGGGTGGCTCTGGGCAGGGAAGGGGTTTTCCATGGGCAGTGTGTTTGGCCAAAGGTCTGGCCTCTCCCCAAGGCCAAGCATCCCCATGTGGCTGGTACCATCCTGCTCAGTGGGAGGGAGACCCCAGCTCACCAGAGCCATCGCAGCCCAAGTTTTGCCTGCCCCAGCTCCCAGCCCCGGGCAGCCCCTGCCCTCCTGCCCGGCCCCAATGGCTGCCTCTCCCTGGGCTCCAGCACTGGGAGATGCCTGTCCCTGATCCTCCCAGCACGTCCTCCAGCTACGGTGGCAAACAAACGGCGCCCGTGCTGCCCGCCTGGGCCTGACTCGCCCAGCCAGTCTGGCTGCCCCAACCACACAGCAGAGAGGTGGAAGGTTTCTCCCCGCACTTCCCGGCTCCGGTGTGACTCAGTGCCCGCCCGCCGCCAGCGTTCACAGCCCTGCTCCCTCGCTGCCTGCCCAGCATCACCCAGGCAGGGTGGCTGTGGCACTGCAGGGAGCCAGCCAGCACCAGGGCAGGATGCTGGAGCTAGGGCATAGAGCCGGGGAGGCCGAGCAGGGGCCAGGGCGATGCACTGCCCCAGCTTGGTGCTCCGGGAACTTGCCCATCCAGATGGAGAAGAGGCAGGTGCCAAGCAGCCATCCGGGAAATCGTGGCAAGACCCAACACGACTGGCCTGACAGGCTGGGAAACAGACGGAAAGAGACAGCCCGTCCCCTGTGTCACGGCTTGGAGCCACTGCTCCAGGGAGAGGCACCAGGAAGGGCTCGGGGCTGCTCCCCAGCCACCTGCTCACATGAGAGCTCGCCACCCTCCCGCCGAGTGAGCCAGCGGTGCTCACCGGCACACCACTGCATGCCGGGAACTGCTACCAGGGACATTTGCACGTGTATGCATGCGGCACGGGTGGACAGACACACACCCTGACACCACATGCACTTTGCAGTGCGCACCCCTGTGCCCCTGTGTATACATGCATACCCCCTCACTGTTCCCCACCCAGCAGGCACTGTGCTCGTCCCTGCATGTCCCCCGTGCGTGCACAGGCTGCCCCACACACCACCCCCCCAAACACACTGTCTATACATCAGCATCTCCCATACACACATGCACATCTGCCAATGCCCCCGTCTGAATGCATGTGCACCCCTCACATACACACACATCTTGCACACATATATACATGCCCTAGACGCATATATACCATGCACACCCACCACATCCATGCATAGCCCACCCAGACCCCACGCTGTGGTTTCTGACCCCCCATGCCCCATGTGCACACCCATCACATGTGCAAACCCCCCACGTGCCCACACACACCATCACCCCACTCCTCCCCCGGCCCATGGCTCATTTCAGGCTCTTCTGTGCTGCATGCTGCATGGGGACATGGACACTTGGCATGTGGACCCCCCCAGACCACATGTGTCCACACTCCTGTATGTCCCCAATGCACACCGACCCCCCACCTGGCTGCTCCCCCCGGGGTTGTCCCAGCGTGGGGCTGGTGAGGTGCTGTGGTAAGCTGGCTGCCTGGACTCGTCCTCTACCCATGTGGCCTCCACCCATGAGGCCACACTGCCTTGGGCTCAGCCATGACCTGGCAAAGCTACTGCACATGTTGGCACCAGCATGAGCCCACGGTCCCACGGGAGGGCAGCTGCGGTGGGAGATGCTGCCATGCTGCGGGGGGGGTCATACCATGTGCCGGCGCTGGGCCAGGTCTTGGCAATCCCTGGCACGGCTTTGCTGGGCCCCAGAACCAATTTGGGGAGTGCCATGCCAGGAGGGACTGGCAGACTGTGGGAGAGGTACGTGCACTCCTTGTGGACAGTGAGCCATCCAAAGGGGCTGGGGGGGGGGTGTAGAATGGGGGCCCCATGCACCCCACTGAACAGGGGGCTGCTGGGAGACCCTGGCAACCTCCAGCCCTTGGCCAGGGCAGGAGGCAGGGAAGGTGGCAAAGCCAGGTTGCTGGAGCAGTGCAGAAGGCAGGGAGCATCCTCACCCCGTGCTGATCCCACCAGGCACCCAGTGCCCCCTCCCTCCACACCCTATTTCTGCAGCCTCTCCAGCACCCAGTGCCAACAGCCAAGAGCTTTCCGTATGCCCAAGGCCTCAGTGGTGGCTACGTTTGCAAGTGCCGGGCCATCCCCGGTGCTGCAGGGTGACACTCCCGGCATGCCCGGATGGGGATGTGGGGCAGTGCAGGTGGCCGCGAGCAGGGGCTGGGGCTGGGGCTGGGGCAGGCTGGCTGCCAGCAGGGTGAGGTTGCTGGCAGCACCACTGCACTCTTCGAAAGAGTCAGGCACGGCGAGCTGGGGCAGGAGATGGCAGGAGGTTAGCGAGGCTGTGTGCAGTGCCCAGAGCCAGGGTGCTGTGGTCCAGAGTGGTGGCAGAGGATGCAAACCCCTTCCCCAGGCTGCTTGGGGTGAAGTGGACACGGGTGGGTGCTCCCCAGCTCCCCGCGGGGTGCAGAACCCCCCCCCCCCCCCCAAAATTTTTGGGGGCGGGGGGGTGNCCCCCCAAAGATTTTCTGGGGCAGGGTGGGAGCGTTTTCCCTGTGCTGCTGGGGTGCAGGGTGGGAAACCCAGCCCCAAGGCAGGGGAGGGCACTCTGGAGAGTCCGCACAGGGACAGGTGCCCATCGCCTTGCACGGAGCCGTGCGTGGTCACTGGAGGTGGTGCAGGCTGCCGGCATGGCTGGGCACAGGTACAGGTTTTGGCAGCGGAGGTGCCGGTGACTCAGAGCCAGGAGGAATGTGGAAAATGCAGCTCGGCCGCGGTGCCACGTGAGATGCAGGCAGGGCCAGGCCTGCCAGCACAGCCGAGCTCCAGCGCCACGTGCACCGCACTGCGCACAGCGACGCTTGGCTGGGGCAGCAAGTGCTGGCTGCTGACAAGGCGCCACGAAGGCCCTAATTAAGAGTGTGGGTGGCCAGGACGGGTTCAGCTCACCCTCCTCTGCAGTGTTGAGCAACTGTGCGGCAGGCTGGCACAGTGCGGCCACCTGCCCAGCTGGCAGCAGCAGTTGGCTGGGATGTTTTTGGGAGCCCAAGGGCCATGGGCTCAGCCCCTGTCTGCCACAGCCCTGCACTGGGTGACACTAGCAGGTGGCAGCTCCACCAGTGATTGCCAGTGGCTGGCCAGTGTGAAGAAAAGCTGCCTGAGCTTGCAGAGTGGCGGAGTGTGGGAAGTGGGGACCCTAGCTCCAGGCTTGCATGTCCTCCTGTGACATGCCGCTGTCCAGTGCCCATGGATGCTGTGTGTGCCCTCACTGTCCTTCAGGCCCCCAAGCCTAGCCCCAGCCTTCCCCAGATGTGTTTGCTCCCAAACAGGCCCTGGGACTCCCCAGTCCTTCTAAAGTGTCTTTTGGAGATGGCACGACCTGCTTCTCCACTCCCAGGTACCCCAAACCACTGTGGGACAGGCAGAGGATGGCCCTGGAGACTGGCTATTGCTGGCAAGGCCCGGAGCACCGGCATTTGCAGGCAACGTTGCCTTCAGTTGGGAATGGAGAAGACCCTGCAGGAGCAGATGGCAGCAGCTCCTGGGCACCCATGCTCTCCACTCAGGGCAGAGCTTCTTGTCCTTCTGGGCAGGGCCAGTGTGTGCCCAAAGGGAAGCGGCCAAGGGATTTAATGCTGCAGGGAGAGGGAAAGGCTGCAGAGAGGTGGGTCCCAGCTGGTGTCTTTCCTGGAGCATCCCAGCAGTGCAGGCAGGACTTGGGCTGGCAGCAGGGGCAGGAACAAGGCTGGTTGCAATCCAATTAACCATGGTGCTCAGTCACTGGGTCAAAAGCTGGTGGAGTGAGGCCAATGACAGAATGTGTGGCAGAGGCTGGATCCAGGCTGCAAAGAGCAAGGGGGTTGTTGGCATCTTCTCTTCCACCTGTGACTGTGTTGATGGCCCCCTCCTGGACTAGGGACAGGTCCTTGGGGTCTAGGTGGGATGAAAATAGTGTCCAGAGATTTGGTTTTGGGGAAACAGTCACATGACGCTTGTCTGCTTGTCCTTGTCCTACCAAGGGATGACTTGGAAAGGCAAAGAGCCAGGGGCAGAGGGATTCAGGAACCACAGAGCACTCCCAGTATGGTGGTCTTGGGGCCAGGGAGATGTTTACAGGCAGGACTGGTTTGGATGCCTGGAAGAGGGGGTGAGAGTCATGAGGTGAAGCTGTAGCCAGGATAGGGATGTCTGGGGGCAGAGGGCACCCTCTGGACCACAGGCAGTGAAAGGTGGGAGGGCAGGAAGCTGTGGGGTCAAAGTGAGTCAGGTGCGAGTCATGGCCAAACAAAAGGTGAGATGCATGGATAAGAACCGCAGCTGACTCAGAGTTTCCACCTCTTCCAGAGTGTGACCACAGAGGATGACCAGGGACAAGCTGGGACCCCACTTCATGTGGAGCCAGCACTGAGAGGAGGTCGGGATTGCATCCTGATGCCTTCAGGACCCCGGAGTCCAGACCTGATGGGGGAGCAGCACCCACTGCCGCCCAGTGCCCCCATCCAGAGCTGGCAACCTGTGGCGTGGGGGTTCCCGGAGGGGATCCCAGCAGAAGCCCAGCAGCCAGCCTGGGAACCTGGGCTGAGAGCCCATACCTTCCTGGAGTGCCCAGGCAGAGGCTGTTTGAATTAAATAGGAGAGATTTCCCCCTTATTAGCAGGCTATTAATCACATTCATTTTTTTTTAAATTGAGCTGTTGCACAACAGGTTGAGTAACAGCCTAATAACAGGCTGTAAATCTCAGTTTGCTCTCCGGGAGATTACAGATGTTAATAACAGATAATGACCCACAACTCACGAGATGAGCTGCTCCTCTCCCCCGCCCCTTTGATCCCTCTGCTCTGCCCCTCACCATACCCAGCCCCCAGGATGGAGTGGGGCTGCAGGGAAACCCCCAAAAATGCAAACCACCAGCTACCCCCCTGCCAGCACCATCACCCAGCAGAGCTGGGGGCGACTGCCCAGGCCTGCCTGCAGAAACTAACCCCACTAATCCAAACTTCTCCTGCAGCTCTCTGACACTACCTATGTCATGCCCTGCACCCCTCTGGAGCACTGTTTTTGCGGTCCTTGGCTCCGCGAGCCAGTTCACACAACCCATCTTTAGTTGTGGGAGCACAGGGAGCGGCAAAGCATCTGTGCATCCATGGCTGTGCTCCTGCAGCTTCGGGATGCCGGCTAGGAGCCGGTGCAGGTCCCCCAGAGCTCAGGTGCCCACAGGACTGGTGCAGGATGGCTGGAGCAGGCAGGGCTCGTCCCTGCTCTGCCAGCCCTAAGCCTTCCTGCTGCCAGACCCTGCGCATAAATCTCCCCATCCCAAGTCCTCCCTGCTGCCATCAGCGCAGGGGTCTGGGCCTCACACACAGTTAGGACTGCTCTTGGGCTTGCTACCACTCTGGACGTGGCAAGACCAGAGCACATCGCACGCTGCAAGAGACAGTTGCGCTGGGACAGGCACCCGCTTGGGCAGCAGCCACACAGAGGAGCTACCCTGTGAACCCTTAACTCCCCTCCCGGCCTCCTGCCTGCTGTCCCCATCCCTACCTGCGCCGTCGATCCAGAGGCTCCTTCCCAAAATAGGGGCTGATCATCTGGACGCATCACGACGTGACTTTCCACCCTCCCTGGATGCGTGCACACGCTGCCTGCATCCTTCCTCCGGGATGCACACACCCCTGCAAGCCCCGGGGCGGCTGGGCGAGGTGTTGGCTGTGCAGGGCGCTCTCTGGTCAGCCCCAGGCGCTGCTCTGGGGACAGGGACAGCCCCAAAAGGGCTCACTCTCTCCCTGCCCTGCGCACGAGCTGGGAGCAAGAGGATGGAGGGACCCTGCGGGAGGGGTTGGATGCACATTGCCCCCAGAGCGGGGGAAAGGGGAGAAAAAAGGGCAGGGGATGACTTTCTCCTGGGTCTAGCACCACCAAGCCATGGCACAGGAGCAAGGTGACGGGGTGCCCAGCTGCCCCGCTGCAAGACTGGTGCAGCCTTTGCCACCGAGCGTGGGGTCCCTCCATCCCCAGGCCCAGGGGACGTCCCCCATGGGTGGCAGCCATCCCTGCCAGCATCATCCCGGCGCCCCGCAGGATCTGGGCCTGTGGCTGCTGCCACGGGGAGGGTGCAGGGGGGTGCGGGAGGAGTCGCCCGGCAGGCAGGGCCGGCGAGGGCGGTGAGTCACCACCAGCTTTCCCTGATGGGGTGGGACCGTCGCAGCCGCCTGGCATCCCGCTGCGCTCCCCGGTCGCACCGGGCAGCACTGAGCGACTGGCAGGCACGGCAAAACCCACTCCCTTACCCCAAGGACTCCTTCCCCAGCATGCAGGGGGCTCCCGGCCATGCCAGGAACCCATCCCCATCTCCAGCAAGCCAGATCAGGCGTGGGGCAGGCAGCAGTGGGGCCCCATTCTTGGTACAGGCACCTGATGTCCCCCTCCCTGCTCCTTGCAAAAGGGTGCAGATAGTTGGGGGGTGCTGGGTTGCCCCAGTGCAAGCACTCCTGCTGCGCTGTGCCTACCCAGGCACTGTGTACACATCAGCACCGTATGGCAACAGTCACTGGCACCAGCACTGGCACCATCAGCGGGGTACGGAGAAGGATGGGGAAGCAGCTGTGTTTGCTGTGAGAGGCATCTGCTGTCCGGGAGCTGCAGGCCAGCGCCCTGGACGGCGCCAAGCCAGTGCCAACAGCACCCCTGCGCCACCATGTAGGTGTCCTCGTGTCCCTCTGGGAGAATCATGATGTCCCTCCAGCAGACCCAGGACACCGCTGTAGATGGACACTAGGAGAACTCATCCAGGCAGGTCTTGGTCTTCAGCAGCTGCCTAATGTGAAGATTATACAGTGACCCAAGGGGACTTTGAGGTCCCCCCGAGCAGGAATTGTAGGGCCACCAGCCTGCAGTGTGGGAGCACCCAGCACATTTCCTCTGGGTGCGGAGATGGCTCAGATCTGTCCTGCCTGCAGGTGCAGTGTGATGCCACCTTGGGCTATGGGGCAGTGTCCTCTCCACAGCCACGGAAGGTGCTCAGGGGGGACAGGCCTGGAGGGTGCAGAGAGGATGAGCAAGGAGGAAAGCACTCTCCCAAGAGGAGGAGATGCTGGTTGATCTGCAAACACACCTCGGAGGATGCAGCAGCCACAGCCAGGCCACCCCGGGGTGCTGGCTGTTCGACCCAGCCCAGCCTCCAGTGCCTGGCACCCCGTTAGGCAGATGCCGAGCGGCGCTCTCCTTGCCGGTACGTGGCACTGGGGCCGCTGGCCCGTTCCCTAAGGACACCTCTCAACAGGATGAGGACGATGCCACTCCCTGGCGCTGGGAATGTGGGCCAGGGCTGCCCCAGCCAGTTTCCTTTCGGATGTTGTTAGTAACCCTGCACGTGAGTCAGGGTGTTTGTGGGTGCTCCTGCCCCACACTGGCTCCACGGCTCCCCTGGGTGGGCGGCAGTGACTGCAGCTCCCTCCCCAGACTGTCCACAGCCACTTTCTTCCATGACCTACGTGGGGACAAAATCTCCTCCATGCAGCCCTAGGGGGAAGGAAACCTCAGCAGCGAAGTGCCAGAGAGGGGTGCAGGCAAGGGCACAGCGGTGTCCCCGTCCCGGCACCCAGGGAGGGCTGGTGACCCTTCTCCATCCCTGTTCCTTGGGCTTCTCCTGCCATCAGGGGTTCCCAGGAGGGGGGTGACAGCCACCCCGGCAGTGATGAAAGGTGGCGGAGGGGACATTTGTGGCCGGGAGGCTGCTATAAGAGAGCCCAGGACCTTTGATATGCAGAAGGCTCTGGCCCCGCTGATTGCATTAGCGGGTTTAGTGCCCGAGCAGGCACCCAGCCCCGGCTATCAGGAGCAGACAAGCTGCTAAAGGGCCCAGCTCCCATTTTAGATGCAAATGACCCTGCAATTGTGGACTTGGAGGGAAGAAGAATCCCAGAATCACCGTCGGGTGGAAGCAGACCTGGCTGGAGACAAAAAGGTTCCCAGGTGGCTTGAGTGGCCCTGTAATGGTCCCATTGATGCCTCAGGTGCGGGACATTGCAGCCTCAATGCCTTCCCGGAATCAGCCCCTTTATGGGAAGTGCAGATTCCCGGAGGAATCTCCTACCATCCCCACCACCAGCCCGGGCTGCCCGCATGTCCCAGTGCCTGCCGCTAATGTCTGCAGGGCAGGAGGCTCCTGCCCCAGGGCCTGGAGCTGGGCTCTGCTCCCAGCTTTGAAGTGCATCAGATTGGGCTAATTGGTAGGTGCATCCACCAAAACTGCACCCAGAGGGGCTGGGGGAGGTGATCCCCCATCAGGGTAGGGGTTGTCCAAGGGGAGGTAACCAGGCATGGCCAGGGCCAGGGCCAGAGCCCCTGCCTGGTGTCCCCTGAGCTCCAGCATTCCCTGAGCCCCTGTGCCTGTTGTGGCCCCTGAGCTCCAGCGTTCCCTGAGCCCCTGTGCCTGTTGTGGCCCTATTTGTACCAGGTGAGCTGGAGCAGGCTCACTGGGCCAACCCTGGATTTGAGTCACTTTAGAAGCATCCAGGCTTCCTAAATCTACCCAAGCACTTGGAGCCAGGCTGGGCCATTGTCCCTGCTGGGATGTGGCAGCAGCTCCCAACCCCCTGGGGCAGCGAGGAAGGCTTTCCTCCTCCTCCCAGCACCATCTCAGTGCTGCTCTACTGCCCCTGGGGCACCTTGTCCCAACCCCACGCCTGTTCCCTAAGCTGCTGTGGGCTCTCCCTCAGGTGGGGGGGGGCTGCCCACCGCCCCATGGCTCCCCCCACCCCTGGGCTCCAAGCCTGCCAGGGCAGGACCCACAAAGGGCTTGATGTGGGGAGTGCCAGGGATGCAGGGCTGGGCTCCTCCCTGTATGGTCCCTTGCTCACTGCCCCAGGGGCAGGACAAAAACCAGCCCCACAGAGCCCCTCAGTTCCGTGGAGAGCTCCACAGCACCACAGAGCCCCATAGAAACTCCCCTCACTCCCCAGCAGCCTCAGCCCCAGAGCAGGAGGGTTGTGGGGCCATGCATGAAGGACAGCAGTGGGGCCAGGGTGGTCTTGCAGCTCCAACCCCCAAAGATCCCCTCTCCCCAGGCTCTGTCCTCCCCGTGCCATGGACACCCCCTCCAGCAGCCTCCTCACCCTCACATGTGCCACGAGTTCAGTCAGGTCTAATTCATCCCACATATCTGAGAGGGGAGAAGGCTTTAAGGCCATCAGCCTGGGAAAGTGCCGCAGGTCCCATGCATCCCACAACGCATAGGGTGCCAGGTAAGCAGGAGACCTCAGGGTCCTGTGTGGTCACTCGCTCACGGGTCACCACCGCTTTCCAAAACAAGGAGGCAGGCAGGCAGGTGTGCAGGGCATGGCCTCTGTGTCTGTCCCTGCAAAACCACGTGGCTCTGCTTTGATGTAGGTGGAAAATTCTCTGTTTGGACAGGAATTTGGGGGGCTGGGGACTCCAATGCCGGCTACACTCGGTGAGGAATTAAAAGCGTGTTTTGTTGGAAAGATTTTTCCTCTCCTGACTGGGGAGGCGACATCCGAACCTTATTTTCCTTTCCGCGCTGGGACACAGGCCAGCGGGGCTGAGCAGTCCCTGGGGAGCCATGGGACGCCGTGGCTGCGCCGAGCCCCTTGCCGGCACGTGGGAGGTAGCAGTGGAGCGGGACCGAGGTGCGGCGGGGAAGATGGAGCCAGGGAAAATGGAGGCCGCTAGAGGTTGGGTTTGGGCTCAGGAGTGTTTGCCTGTAGCCCAAACACGCGCTGAGGTCAGGCAGGGAGCCGGCTCGGCTGTGGATTTTAAAATAGCACCTCGTCTGCCAAGGACCCTCCTACTCTGCCACGGGCTGGGTGGATCCCGGCCCCGCTGTGCACCCTGCCCGGCTCCGCTCCAGCGCTGCAGCCGCTGTGGGGCTGGGAGGCAGGGAGGGGTGCGCTGGCTGCTCCTGCCGCACGCCCGGCCGTGGCTGTGCACCAGCCCAGCTCGGGGACAAGCAGCTCGCTTGCTGCCGCTGGGCACGGTCCAGCCAGGGGATACTTCTCCGCAGGCATCCTCCAGGCAGGCTGCTGGGCTCCAGCCCCAGCAGCATGGTGCCCTGGAGCAGGTGGAGAGGAGCATCCCCATCTCCTGGCATTGTCCCCAGCAGCTGGGACTCCCAGGGACCCTTCACCCCAGGGCGGTGGTCTCTGTTCTGGGACCATGCTTGTGGGATGGCAGTACCCCTTCTGCCAGCTTCCTACAGGGCATTGGCTTAGGGCAGGAGCAAACTGGATTTGCTACATCAGGACCACCCAGGGAGTGCGGAGGGGAGCGGTGTGGGTGCTGGGACTGGGAAAGCCCAGGCTTTGCCCTAATCCCTCCCCCAGGGGACTGCCCCACTATCCCACCGCTTGTGAATGGCAACCGGGTCCCCACGGGAGCAAAACCTTGCGAAAGCCTACCCTCCATGGACCCTGCTGCCCTGCTAGCCCTGCAGCATGCTCAGGGATCGAAGGCTGTTATAAGGATCTTCCTCCGTCCTTTTGGATGTGGGTGCTGCCCTGGGTGATACTGGCAGCCAGGCACAGCCTGTGCCAGAGCCAGGATGCTGTGGCTCCCACTTGACCAGCTGTGGCACCACCAGCGCTGGACATGCGTGTGCACATTCACCTGCGGATGAGCTTGTGAGCTTCCTGGGGATTATGCTCATGCCACAAAGCTTCAAAGCTTGACGGGTGCTCTGAGGCAACCTCTCTTCATCCCCAGAAATGGCTGCAGCCCCAGCGAAAGGGAAGGCAGCATTCAGACTCGGGTCTGCAGCTATCTTACTTCATCCCTCTCCTGCCTGTCTGGATTTGTCTCTGTCCATCCTTGGACTAAGAGCACACAGAGGTCCCCTCCATCTCCGCCGTCTCCACCCCCAGTGCACGCCGGCACCGCCAGCATCGCCAGGGTAGGTGAAGCAGCCGGTTCTCTCTGAGTGACTCATGCTGAAATACATGACGTTCACCATATTTCAGGGCTTTCGGCTTGGATGAGAAAAACAGGGCGTAAGAAAGTTTCTTTGTGAGCTGCTCTTAAAACACTGGACAGACTTCTCCCGCTTGCTCACACTCTACGTTTTTGGGAGAAAAGTACCCTTTTTAATAAAAAATCCTTTTGATTGTTTACAGCCTGGAAAATAGACAATTACACAAAATGTTTTTTCTTGATTTATTAAAAAAAAACCCTGAAGACCGTCTGGATCCGTCCCAAACAGCTCTGGGCTGCACGCAGTGAGCAGCGAGTGCGTGGCCCTGCAGCCGGACACGCTGCCTCCTCCGCCTCCTCCCTCCGCCCCGGCCCCTTGGCCGAGCCTTCGCGTAGGGAGCCAGGGAGCCACGTGGCCGCTGTGCCCGCTTGCTGCCTGCTTGCGGGGCTATGTCGTGGCCGTACCCAGCAACGCTGCCCATCCTGGTGCGGCTCTCCCGGCAGCTTGGCACGGTTTCACTGCTGCGTTTGCTCACAGGGTTATCTGCTCCGGAGCTGGTGTTGGTTTTGGCACGCAGCGCCGGGACCACACCTACTATTTAAATACCACAGCCAAGGGCTCAGAGGGGGAAAAAAAAAAAAGGGAAAGAAAGAAAATGAATATGAAATATTTGTTGCGGTTTGGAGATACACACACGCATGCACACACAACACAAACACACCAGCCCAGCTCCGGGTCGCTGGCAGCCAAGGAAGGAAGACTCCAGCTAAGATTGTCTTCAAAACCACGCTGGCGGCAGAGTCTGCTGAAGGGAAACCCTGTGGGCCAAAATTAGCCCCTGCCGCATGCCAAGCCGGAGCCTGCCCTCGCCCAGGTTGGGGAAGCCGGGGCAGCCCTGGCAGCGCAGCCAGGGCCAGGGAGCCGTGCCAGACCTTCCCGGGTGGCTGCCCTCCCGCCGGGCTGCGAAAAACTCAGGAAAGGGTGCCAGGGGTGGAAATCCCCAGGGAGGCAGCCCTCATGGGGACGGGAAGGTTTTCCCTCCACAGCGCCCTGGAATAGCAGGTCCTGTCCTAGAAATGCCCACTGGGGCGGCAGCACTCGCAGTGGGGCCAGGGCAGCTGGGGACGGAGATGGGCAGCGCTGTCGCCCGGTGCTGGCATGGGATAAATGGGCACCCAGCAGCTAAGGATGGACTGGGGCTGGAAACGAGGAGGATCGGTGTCCCACGGGAGCAGGTGGCTCCAACCACCCCCATGCCTTTGGGACTGGGGGGCATCTGGGATGGGCTTGGTGACACTGTGACCCTGCCAATGGCTCTGGCACCATGGTGGATGGGAAGCAGTGCCATTTGCCCCCTGTTCCTGCTCAGGTCACCCTGCTGGGGCAGGTCCCGCTGCCCCTTTCCCTGGTGTTGGCCCTGGCAAGGTGGCTGCTGGTGTGAAGCCGCAGAAAGGTGGCCCAAGGGGCGCTGGGTGGCCGTGTCATGCCATGCTGTGCCACAGCGAGGCCTGCTGAGGCGGCTGGAGCAGGTGGATTACCGGCACCTTCTTTTCCCCAGGCTCCTTCCCGGAGAAGTTTTCTCGATGATCTCACTGGATGCACATTTCTAAATTGTTTAGTTGATTGTTTCATCATCAGGGGTCAATTAAAGAGAAGGCGAGTTCCTGTCTCCCCACTCCGAACCCCTTCGCTGCCAGAGCCCCAGAACAAAGGGAGGAATTGGGCTTGGGCTCGGCCAGCTTGGATTCCCATTTGATTATTTCCAACAAGGGAGCGAATCTATTTTGGAGCCGGTATTCCCAGGGGATGAGCTCACCAGCACAGTGCATGAGCAGGGTTGGGGGAAAAAAAAAACACAGCCTTTTGTAATGTGTTGCAAACCTATTTACTACCAGGGAGGCTGGGTAATTAAATGCCACTTCCTGGAGGAGAATGAAGCAGCTTTATGTAATGCCGGCGCAAAGGGGTTTGCTCCCAACGTGGGGTGGCCACTGCTCCTGCCGGACACCACCACGCATGTCGCAGGTGGGAGGATGCACTTTTGCAGGCTGCATGTGTGCAACTGCACCACGGCCTCTGCATGTGGCCAGCTGCAAGCTGGGGCCGGCATCCTGTGCCGGAGTGGGTGGCCTTGGTGCAGCACGTGTCCTAGGGGCACAGGACAGTGGCAGGGCAGCCTTTTCATGCAATGCTCTATGGTGTGTGATTTACACCCATGAGGCGGCTGCGGGCAGATAGCTGCATGGGAGTAATAACAAAATCAGATGTCCTGGAAAACAGCTTCCCTGCAGAGCAGGATGGCTCCCCAGTTCCCTGCTTGTCCTGCTGTCCCCTGGGCTGTCCCTCACTGCCTCACACCAGGGCTGTGTCCCCATGGGTGCCAGTGACTTATGGTGCAGCACATTCGCTTAGCCCCACACCACAGCTCCCATTGTAAAGTCGTCCCCCCGCCAGGGCAGCAGCACCCTGCGTACTGTGGCCACACTAGTGCCCAGCCTCCAGGGCCGGCCGGGCTTTCTCAGACTGGGAAACGGTGTGGACCTGTGTGGAGCAGGGTTGACCGGCACTGGGCTCAGTGCCTGCACTTTCCCTGCCTCTGTGCAGGGACGAGGGAGGTTTTCCCCACCCGCTGAGAGTCTGGGTTCATTGGAGGCTGAATACCTTAGAGTATCACCAGGGAGGAGGGATGGAGGCTGCTCGGAAAAGAGTGGCAGAGATTTTTTACCTGGATTATTTGAAACTTTTGTAGTCAAATTGCTCATACGTGATGTACAGCTATTAATCCCCCAACGCATGAGAGAAGGGCTCTAATGCATACACCCCCTGTGCTGTGCAGCCATACCACGATGCCCACTGCAAAATGCCCCAGGCAACCTGCCAGCACTGCGTGTTGGGGCTTGTTTTTGGAGATTAAACCAGAGATGTTGGGAAAAATATCCTGCGTTCCTCCCAGCTTTCCCTGTTGCTTACAAGGAACCGGAAAACAGCAATTCCTCCTTTTACCCCTGGAGCTGCTGGGGTGGCACAGGTCTTCTCCAGCACTTTTGTAGGTGGCAGCCAAAGCAAACAGCTCCCACGGCCGCGGTCCAGACCCGCGTGCTGTGGCTGCGGCTGCGGGGGCTCGCTGGGCAGGGGGGAGGACGTGGCCCTGGGCTGGCACGTGAGCGCACGCGTTCACACGTGAGGCTGCTGCTGCGAGGGCTGGCCGGACGCCTCGAGCACGTCGCACTGCTGATGGAGGCTACAGCACGCGTTACAGGTTGGGACATCTCTGGGCACTGTGCCGGGTGCAGTGTCCCCTCTGAGTGGGGGGATACCCCGTCCATCACAGCACTGGACCCTGTGGCTCTGTGCAGAGACCAGTGCTCTCAGCTTTCCTGTACCAGTGAAAGTTAAGCAGCGGAGGAAAAACGTTGCTGTATGTTATAGAGGAAGAGAGGTAAAAAGGGCAGGAAATTTGCACCATGTCCATTTCCCCTTGGCCCCTGGCCGCTGCTCATTCCGGATTCGGGATTTGCGTAGGCAGAGTTAAAAATAACAGGGGTATATAAAGAAGGATGGAGAGGGCTGCGCTGGCCCTGCAGCCGCCGGGGCACAGCCAGGCAGCAGGCAGAGATCAAAGCAGGATGCGGTCCGGGCGGCAGAGTGGGGCCGGGAGCGCGTGCGGGGCCTGGGGGTGCCACCATGCCGCCGCGCCGGGGGTCGAGGTGCCCAGCTCTGCCAGCTCGGCAGCCTCCCTGGGCGGGCCGCCGGGCAGCCCCTGTGGGAGATGGGGCCACGTACGTTCTCGTAGGCAAAGATGTTTACCCCCAAGCCCTGTCTGCCCCTCTGCAGTGTTTACTCCACGGTGACAGTCACCGGGAGGGACCTGACCCCTCTCCCCTAGCCGGAGAGCTGTGCAGGGAACCTGGATGTGGCCCCCAGCCAGCGCACCCCTCTGTCCAGGGCAGAGCTCCCTGATGGTGCTGCTGGGGCGCTGCCTGCCTCCCTGAAACCCCAGCAGCCCTGGTCCTTGGCTGTGCATCCCAGTGCTCCCCAGGCCCGGGGCAGGCAGGGCGGACACAGCAGCTTGCTCGGCCGGTGCAAACGAATCTGCCCTCTGTGCCCTGATAACATTGTGTTTGTTGCAGAGCGGGAAGAGCCTGCCAGCACACGATAAGAGCAGATGACTTTACTCTGGACCCGCTCCGGATTGAATTATGCTTTAATTTCATTTTCGGTTCCTCTTTTCTTTTCAGGAGGGGAAGGGGACCTGGGGAGGTGTGGGCAGGTCTGGGGGCTCCTGGACCCTTCTCCAGGCAGGCCAACCCTGTGCAGTGGGGAGGACAGAGAGTAAAACCCAGACAGATCCGCTTTCCGCTCTCAGGGACATAACCCTGGTGCGCCACACCAGCCCAGGGTGTCCTGCTGCGTGGGTCCCCATGGCACCTCCCCATGGGGTCCCCTGCAGAGCTTTTGGGGCTTGGGTTTTGCCTCCCACCAAAGCAGAAGCTCTCCAGGCTGTGACGCCATAGCCCATGTTGGAGGGGCTCCATGGTTCCTGTCGGAGGGGGGGCACTGGAGATGCTCTGAAGGCAAGTCCCCAGGTTCACTCCAGGCCCCCAGCTAAAGCTGACAGAGCACAGGGGGATGCAGTGCAGGTGTTTTTCAGTTCCTGGTGCTTTGTGGGGTGGGGGACTCCCCTGGGTCTAACGCAGGTTCTGGCGCAAGCCAGGCACTGATGCCATCTCTAGCAGTGCCACAGGCCATTGCCCCTCTGCCTGCCCGACGCGTACTGTGTGCCATGGGAAGGGTGCCGCAGCGTCACGGTGGTGTTGGCAGGGCTGCCGATGCTCTCAGCTTGCTGGAGTCACCTCCAGCACACCACGCTGGGCATGGCACGCTCCTCTGCTGCCAGATGTGCCAAAAGCAGGGATAACCATTAACCCTTTCCTCTTTGGCCATCGCCTGAGCAAGCGGCCCTTCCCACCCTCTGTTTGCTCTCCTGCCGAGCCACCGTTTGATCTCCTGGGATGCCAGTGACTTTACAGCATGCGGTAGTGGCGCGGGAGATAATCCACGTTTCCTAAATGGGCTTCTGTCAACAGCGGGCTGTGTGTGCACCCGCTGCTCCTGCTCGCCTCCCTCTTGGCTCAGAGGAGGATCTTGTGGCCGAGGAGCCGGCAGGGCTGCGGCAGGGACCCCCGTTATGCACCCCGCAGCTCACAGCGGGCAAATCCCTCCCATGCTGCCCTCCCTGGCTCCCTGCACAGTCAGCGCTGGCAGCGCTTGTGTTGGTGCGGTGCCTGGCGCTGTGCCGCTCCCCTCCATGCCGGCCCTCCTGCCATAGCATCATTAATAAGAGTTTCCTGGGGAATATCCCACATTGGCAAGAAATATTGGCTGTAAAAATGAACCCAATCTGCTGGCAATGCCTCTTTTAAAGTAAGCCAGTGTCTGGCTTACTTTACAGGTGCAGACACTAAAACTGCCTGGAAAAGGGGAAAACCAAGTGGAATTAGTGTTTGTCTCCCGTGGCATCTGCACTCACTTATCTGTAAAAGTTTGGGGCAGGAACTGCCTTGCTATTAATTATTATTTGGCCAAGAAACAAATAATGGGATTAACTGGTGAATGAACTAAGCTACTCTGGGGGCCAGGCTAAAAGGGATTTCGAGTGATGCCCACAAGCTTCTTTGCCACTTCGGAGGTGACTTTTTCTGAGGCAGGACTTTTCATCCCGTGTGTTTCGACCCACCACGTAGCATTAATAAACCCACTCCCTCGCCAGCAGCTGGGCACGCAGGGCCCAGGCAGCAACCCAGCGTGTGCTCTGGAAACCAGGGCAGGGATTCCTGGTAGAAGGGGGAAGATTTGAATCGTTGTTGTTCCACCGGATTACTGAAATAATTTATTGCAATGCTCCACCCTTATAATTAAAGCGTGGTGATGAAAGCAACTGGTAGAGTAGCTTTGGATCCAGAAGCAGCGTGTGCGTGCGCGAACCTCACCTTTGGTGTTTATATTTGTTTTTTTTTAAATCGACTGCTCGCTTCTGAATAGTGCGGGCAGCAGCCCCAGTTCTTAGAAAGGTATCTGGGGATGGAAAGCCCCAGAAAGCAGGGAGACAGGCTCCAGGAGATAAGAGCCATTGCTTCTTGACAAGCGCAACAGTAGCAGGGCCATTCCTGGTACTGGCTGGATGAGGGCCAAGCGGAGTAGGTCTTGCTATGAGCTGGGCAGAATGGCAGAGAGTCCCCAGGGAGGCCTGTCCAGCAACTTGGGTCTCTGTGCCACATCCTGACTCACTGGCACAGAGCGGGCTAGCCGGGTGTCTCCTGCGAGGTGGGACATCCCGGTCCCCTCATGTCTGCCACTGTGGGAAGCCCTCGGGCAGACAGCACTGTCCTGGGGGCTCCGCGGGGCAAGCAGGGTGGGCCAGCTGGCCCGTGCCCACCCACGGCAGGGCAGTCGGAGGCTCGTCCGCGGCGCTGGTCCCCAGGCAGGGCAGACAAACACCCCGCAGGGGCTGTGGGGCGAGATGAAGCGATGCAGGCAGGGTGCCAGCCCCCCTGGCAGGGTCCGCCGGGCAGTTATCTCGGTTCACACACGCACCCTGCGCGCGGCCAGATGGGAGCTGGTGCGCTCTGGGCTGCTGATTGCCTCACCGGCAGCACCAGCGCGGGGAGACGCGGCCTTCACGGGCGCTGTTACATGCAGCGAGTGGTGTGAGGGCACTGGGGCCCAGCCGCCCCGGCCCAGCTCCCCGACTGGCACCAGCACCCACTGCCATGGCGCCTCTGCTCGCTGACACGCTCAGCGTCCCCCACGGCGAGCGCCGTGCCTGGCTCACCGGCCGGCACGCTCTCGGCTGTAGCCCCGCTCCAGACCTCCCCGGCACGCTCCCGCTCACGTCCCCGCACCGCTGGCATGCGACGCGGCCATTGCCTCCGCCCCGCTCGGGG
>VZTL01050913.1:0-20472 GCA_013400535.1 Scopus umbretta | reverse complement strand
GCCGCCGCAGTTTCATGGACACTTCAGTGTTTTCAGGGAGCCCCTGAAGGGGCCGGGGCCGGGCCCGGCGGGGCTGCCCGGGCTGCTGGTCACGCCGCCCAACTCCCCGGTGCTGGAGTACTTCCCGGCCGGGGCCCCTCCCGAGGACTGCAAGCCCAAGCGCGGCCGCCGCTCGTGGGCGCGCAAGCGGACGGCCACGCACAACTGTGAATACCCGGGCTGCGGCAAGACCTACACCAAGAGCTCCCACCTCAAGGCGCACATGCGGACCCACACGGGTAAGGGTGCGCCGGGGAGGGCGGCCACGCGTGGGGGGGGGTTGCGCGAAGGGTCACGGGTGGACGGACCGGGGCACACGGTGAGACCCGCGAGCCCGCTCCGGCGTGGTTCCCGGAGGTGTGGAGGGGAGCCGGGAGGGGTGGCACCGGCGGCCCACGGAGAAGACCTCCCCCCCCTCCCCGCGGTTAGTCCGGGGGTGTACGGAGGGTCCCCGAGGTGGGGCCGGGTGGGGGCACCCAGAGAGACCCCGCGGCTGGCAGGGGGCTGCACGGAGGGGTCCTGCGTGGGGCAGGGTGCAAATGGGGATGCCCCCGGGAGTGCTCAGAAGGCCCCCTGTGGTGGGGCCAGGCAGGGGCACACGGGGACCGAGGCACACAGTGGGACCACCCCTACGACACCCCATCCTGGCCTCGGGGCCCAGGGGTGGCTGAAGCGGCAGGGCCTGGGGGCACATGGAGAAGCCCCCCCCACCTGGGCTGGGGGCAAATGGAAGAGGGAGACAGCCTGGGGGTGTATGGCGAGACCCCTCGGCAGAGCTGAGGCAGGGCGCGTGGTGCAGCCCCGCAGCAGGGACGGGCAGGGGAGCACCCACAGTTTGAAGTGGGGCAGGGGTGCCCAGAGGACGAGCCCCCGTGCAGGGCATAAGGGACAGTGGAGCACATGGGGAAGGGTGGGAAGATGGGGGACGAAAGGAAAGGTGGGTGAGCAGAGGCGTGCAGTGGATGAGTACACAGCGAGGCTCCCCTCTCCTGAGGGTGGTGGGCAGGGATCTCTCCCAAAAAGGGGGTGCTGGGCAGGGAAGTACTGGGGTGAAGGCATAGGGAGGATGGGGACCTCCAAGCCCACTGACACCCCCTCTCCTCTGCAGGCGAGAAGCCCTACCACTGCACCTGGGAAGGCTGTGGCTGGAAATTTGCCCGTTCCGATGAGCTGACCCGCCACTACCGCAAGCACACAGGGCACCGGCCCTTCCAGTGCCACCTCTGCGAGCGGGCTTTCTCCCGTTCAGACCACCTCGCTCTCCACATGAAGCGGCACATGTGAGCGGCAGGCCATGGCCGGACTCGGTGTCCCCAGTGCCAGCTCATGGTGTAAATAGTGTCGGGCCAGGGATGGCACTGGGGAGCAGCCCGGCCTCCCAGCCCTCTCCGCCTGTAGTTGATAACTAGTTTTCTCCTCCTGCCCCCACTGTGAGAGCTGGGCCCAGCCGAGTGGTGGGGAAGGGCTGCTTTGGGGTGTAGATGGGGAGCAAAGCTGCAAGAAGTGTCTCCAGCCCCTGCCCAGGCACCACCACTCAGCTCCCCATGCCGGGAGGGTCCCCCCCAGCCAGGCACCTGGTCAGTGAGGAGGTGCTGGTGCAGCAGGGATCTGTCCACAGAGCTCCTGGCTTGTATTTGGCATCACTTTAAAAAACCCTCCTCCGACCTTGGCACCCCCATGGCTCCAAGGCCTGTGGTGGCTGACTCTGGCCAGGTTTTGGCTGGAGACCCGTGCCTGCTGGGTGCGTGGGTCATGGCACTGGGAAGTGGGTTGCTGGTCTTCTCGGTTGTGGCCATGAGAACAAACCTCCCGACCCAAAAGCCCAGGCTGGATGGGGCGAGAGTGGGACCTGACTGTGGCTCGTGGCTGTAAAGGTTTGCAGGGGTTGGCATCGCAGCGTCACCTTGCGCAGGGAGCGGGAATGCTCCTGTCGCTAGCTTGGGACCCTGCCGGGCAGTCTGGTCCTGGCCATTCCCGCAGTTTTCTGCTCGGGAGCCTAAAATGGGTCTCCTGGCTCTCGTCTGCTTTCATTTATCTTGTTCTTCCCCTCAGGATGACACCAGGTACTGCTGCAGCTGCCTTCCCCATGCTGCTTTTTAAATTTAGTGTGTAAAGGACAGTGAGTCCAGCTATGAATGCCCAGGTCTCTGCTATACTTGAAACTTTCATAGAGGGAAAAAAAAAGAAAACTCAAAAGAAAATGAGTCTTTTTATGTGCAGCTTCTGCAAAGCAAGTTGTAAATTAAAGAAAGCAGTAATATATAATGTTTCTGTTTTTTTAATATATTTTTTTCTTCCAGCTGGGAACACAGATGAGTCTCGGCTTTGGGAAGTGCACTGTTCCCGTCTGTGTATATTGTTAATTAACATTTCTCTGCTTGGGCACGTTAGGTCTCTCGCACTCTGAAATGTTACTTTTCTTTATATGCAAACTGTTGAAATATTGTGATCTGCTGTATAATAAATAAACAAGATGTAAACATGAAAGAACCAGGAGAGTTTACTTTAAAGCTTTCTTCTAAGAGGAGAGGGTGAGGCTGGGCTTACTTGTCAGTAAATATTTATATCGATGTTCATTTCTGCTTAAGTTAGCTTGCGGAGGATCGATGGGGAACGCCCAAGCCTCGGCATCTGAGCAGCATCTCCTGTGCAACAGCTCTTGAGTCACCCCACTTCCCTGTGCCTCAGTTTCCCTAATCTGCAGATGGGGCAATTGCGGCACCAGGATGGCATGACTGGTCCTGCGGTGAGTCACTGCCAAAGGGAACGGCAGCTGAAACCGTATCGGGAGCCTCGCTGGTCCTGTCTTCTTCCCGAGCGGTCCCATCCCGCTCTTCCCTGTAGCGGGACCTCTGAGGCACTGGCCTTCTGGTTGCAACCGGGAGGTCAGTGGCAGCGGCCTGGCCCTGTGTGCTGTCCCTGCCGTCCTCCCGGGGGTGGCCCGGCAGCTTGGCGGGGTTCAGGTGCTGAGGTTTCCCTGCGTTAATAGGTGGTGACTCAGCACAAGCGTGCTGGCAGGTCCCGAGCTCAGCAAGCAGGTCTGGCTCCATCCCTCCCTCCCACGGCTGATTACCCGTGATGCACGCATCCTTCTGAAGGCTGGGGCTTGTTCGGACCTGACACCATGCTGGCAGAGTAGGGAGCATGCCGTACAGGCGGTGCGGTGCCCTGGCCCAGGGTGGTGGTGGCTTCTTCCTCCTGTGCTTGGTGCCGCAACCCCCGGCTGCTGGCCAGGGCTGGGGGATGCCCCGGGGCTCGACCTGAAAGTGGAAATGGGATGTTCCTGTGCTGCCAGCATAGGCTGGGCAGGGCTGATCCTGCTCCTTCCCTGTTTCCTGCTTGTGGCTGCAGAGTTGAGCTGGAAAAAGAGATGGGAATGGCAGAGTGGGACTGATGCCTCCCTGAGGACTGGCTAGTGTTTTGGGGGTGCTGCCCAGCCTTGGGGTCTGCCCTGAGCACATACAACAGTGTGGGTGTCTCCAGGGGGGGTGGCAGCAGCTTGGGATGTCGTGTCCTGTCTACGGGCCTGAGCATGGGACTGCATCCACAGATGTTACAGATCCACCAGGCTCAATCAGTTGTCCTTTCCACAGCCACCTCCACCCTCCGCTTGCCCCAGTTTCTGAGAGGTGCCTGTGGGGGGGTGACTGTGCTGGGACATGAGTGACCTGTGACGGGGTACCAGGGGTGTCTCGCTCCTGGGAGCCCTGGTACCCAAGGGTGAGGGTCTGATGCTGGCAGGGTGGCCAGATCAGAACTGCTGCCTCTTCCCCAGAGACTTGTTCAAAACGTCACATGGAGGGAGAGGGAAAGGTGTGGGCTGTTTGAATTAGCGATGAGTCAGGCCGGCAAAGCCAGATGGGGAGAGAGTGCGTGCCTGTGTGTTTGTGTGCGTATAAGTAATCTCTGGCTTTGTGTTTTTATTATGATTATTATTTTTATTTCCAGGGGAACGATGAATTTCTCCAACCATCCCGTCCTACTGGAAAGGCTGGCTCTGCTGTCCTGTCCTCCCTAAGCATCCTGGGAGCTGGAGTGACGATCCGCGGCTGTTTTGAGGTTCGGCTCTGAGATCAGGGCACAAACCAGTTCTTCCTCACCTTTCATCATCGCTGTGCTGGGGCGGGAGCGAGGCCCAGCTCTGCTGCTGCTCCCTTACACAGAGGCGAGAGCAGGGGAAGGCGCTTCGGCTCCTTCTCTGGGCAAAGCCGCTCCAGGTTTGCTCCCCAGGGCCCAGGGCAAGGTGCTCCTTTCAGGCACATGATAGGACACGGTGATTGCAGGGATCGGCATGGCCAGGAGCCTTGCCTGGGTGAGGAGTGGCTGTAGTGGAAATGGCAATTACGGTTAATTTGTTGTTAATAAAAACCACCCTCTTCCATTTGCCTGGGCCAAGATGCATTCTCTGTCAGAGGAGGGAGCCCAGTCCCATCCCCAGCAAAACCAGCACTGCAAAGCAATGAAGGCAGCAAGAAAATATCCTTGGCAGTGCTGAGGAATGCAGAGCTGGGGCACAATCCATGCACCTGTGGCTGGCTGGAAAGCAGTTTTCCTCAGCCTGGCAGGGGCACACAGGTACCCAAAATAGGCCAGTCATTCGGGGGGACCCTGCTTTGCAGGAGACGTGGCACTAATGTGTCAAGTGCCAGACGAGAGGGGGATTCTGTGGAGAAGCCAGGGTGGTTCCTGAAGGACTGATTTACCCATGTACAACCCCTGGGTCCGTGGCTGGCCTGCTGTGGCAGGTCTCAGTGTCCTGGATCACACACTTGGCTGCTGCAGGGACAGCGCAGAGGAAAAGTTGTCTGGCAGGGCAATGCTGCAGTGCCCACACCACCGTGCCCACACCGGAGCCATGCAGACCCCGCTCTGGGATGTATCGCTTCCCACCAGCCTGGCCTTCCTTCCCCTCCTTGGTCACCTCCTGGCAAAAAATCCCCCAGGAGCTGCTGTGGTGGGTGATGCAGAGGGCCCTGAGCCCCCCTGCAAACTTTTAAGCTCAACCCCGTGGCTTTGGGGTGCAGCTGAACTGGCACAGAGGGGAGGCAAGCGAGGAAGGGGAGCGAGGCATGGAGGAACACCTCCCCGCAGAGGGGTGAGTCACGGCCACAGCGCGGCCTGGCACCCTGCAGTCACCTGCCAGCAGGAGCGGGGTCCCCGGGATTTCAAGGCTGGAGGAGGGGCTGAAAGATCAGCTTGGGTGGGTTTCTGTCCTCTGGGGGTGACCCAGCTTCTGGGGATCCCCCATGCTGCAGCCAACAGGTCCCACAGAGCTGGCCTGGGGGTGTGGGGCCATGGGGAGAAGGGGGGTTGCGGGTCTGGGAGGGCTCCTTGCCCAGGGCTCAACCCTGGGGTTGCTGCAGTTCACGGAGATAGCATGGAGCTGGGGAGGCGATGCGGGTGCTGGAGGTGGGACGCAGCCCCTGGGTCCTCCGAAGTGGGAGGGACAATTTGGGGTTGCTTGGCGGTGCTGACACAGACCTTTCCTTGCCACAACGCAAGGTGGGAGCTCAGGTCCCCACGGACAGGGCATCCCTGCTGAAGGATGCTCCCAGGGCTGGTGTCCCCTCTCCCAGCAGGGCAGTGGGAAGTGTCTCATCCCTGCCACATGGGGGGGAAGGTCCAGCAGCCTGTCCCCTCGTCCCCGCCACTTGGGGTAGGTCAGGCGCCATGATAACGGGGCTGTGGCTGTCACCGCACCCTTAGGAAACATTTGGCTTCAGGCACCTTAACCCATGGGGAAGCGATAACTCCCCAGCTCGCTCGTCCTGCCTGGACCCACACCTGGTGCTATCATGCCTTAGTCACACACCAAGAGTCTTTCCAGTGCCAGGCCCCTGATAACCTTCTCCTGCCCCACTGGCCGCAGTGTTTGCACTTGTCCTCCTCCGCTGGTGCCAGACTGGGAGGCACACACCTCAAACCCCGGGCTGGAGGCACGCATACCTCTGGCCTGGAGCCACCTATGGCCATGCATGGCAGCTGGGGTATGGGCAGAGGGCACGAGAAGCATCCTTCCCCCAGGACCCTGGGGTGGGCAGGCGGCTGGCCAGGAGGGGGCCAGCGTTGCCCTCCTGCCAGGGCTAAGTGTGGGGGGACATCCCTCCCCCAGCTGCTGGGTGGCAGTGAGGAGTGAGATCACTCAGGGTTGGCACCCTGTGCCGGCAGGATGGCAGGAGATGGGTGACGGGGCTGCAGTGACAGGACAGTGATGCTGGCTGTTGCTGTCCCCCTGCCAAAGCCCTGGGGCACAGGAGCACCAGGCTTCCTGGCGTTGTGGGCTTTCCCTGACCCGCTGCATTCCCTGGGCTCTCCCTGTGCCCTGGCAAGGCAGGACCCCGGTGCTCCGGGGAGGTGACAGACCTAGGCACGTTTCCCCATCCAGGACTCTCATGGACGGCACTGGGGTGTGCAGGCTGACCGAGGTCTCCAGCTGTGCCCCTTTGTTCTTTAAAGGCTGTGCAGGCTCTGGGGTGCAGTGGCTGCTGCCCAGAAACAACATTTCTGGGTCCCTTTGAAGGAAGTGCTAATTGCTGCACTGCTAATCAGGTTAGCAGAAGCACCCAGCTAATGTGTTTCGCTTGCAGGTCCATACAGCTCCCGGTGGGACACAGCCCTGCAGTGACACCCACGCTCACAGAGGAGCAGGGCAGGCGTGCTGTGAATAATGCAACCCGGCTGCCCACAATCTCCACCTTTCATGAGGTTAAAAAGCTGTTACCTTGGGGAGGGGAGCTCAAAACGCGCCTTGGGCTTAGTTTGTTGAAGAGGAGCGAGTTCATCACCCTGCACTGGGGTAGAGCTTAGGCTGAGTCCTGCTGGGCTAGGGCTGGAAGCTGGGCTTGAGCAGCTCAGGCCTAAAACTGGGGGATATAATCACAATCCAAGGACACTGAATGGCCACCTGTCTCCGGATTTTATTTCAATACTGGTTGTGTTTTCTGTAAGTGCTGTTTAACAAGATGAACAGACTGCGAACGACCCGCGAGTGAGGGGCAAAGCGAGAGATCCTCTTTCTCTGGTCTTACAAAGCTCTCCCTGGAGCAGCAGTGCCGGGCTGGCCAGGCAGGCAGAGCAGGGTTACAGGGTCAGCAAAGGCAGAGGAAGGCAGTGCTGGCAAAGCCCCGTCTCCCTCTGCAGAGCCACATCGGGGGAGCGCGGACACCACCTCCGGGCCAGCTATGGCAAAAGAGCAAGGAACGGTGCTGGAGATGATTAGGAATGGCCACAGGCACTGATGGGGAGAGGGCTTGGGTGGACGTGGCAGAGAGCAAACCGGCAGGACAGGGGAAACCTGGGGACCAGCTCTGGGCTTGTGGGAGGAGGGGCCAAGCCAAGATGCTAAAAGCCATCCCTGGAAGCGTGGGAGGGGACAGAAAAGGGGTTAAATGATTCCCGGGAACAACAGATGACACTCCGGGGGTGTTAACAGCTCCCCTTGGGGCACACTGGCACAGGCTGGGCCCTGGTGTGGAAGTGACGCACCAGTTCCTGCAGGAAGAGATCGCCAGCAGGATGGGAACGGCAGCAGCTACAGCACAGCCTGGCTGGCGCTGGGGGGGCTGCGTGTCCAAGGCCACCCCAGCGCAGTGGGGTTCAGCTCATCTCGGGGCAGCTGCACAGAAGACATCCCCTCAGGGGCACCCCCTCTCCTGGGCTATCCGAGGTGGCTGGCAGATTGCTGTGGATCTCTGTGCCCCACGCCAAAACCTTCTGCTTCAAGACAAACGTCCACCAGGCAGCCTTGCTCCTGTCTTGATGCAGCGGGAAGGTGATTTCTTGAAGTCCCTCCCAGCCCCACACTGTTGTTTCCTTCCCTGTTCCCCCTCCCGCTTTCCTCCCACAGGGAAGAGGAAATGGGACAGTTCCATTAATAAAACTTTCACTCCTGCCTGCCTGCAGCCTCAGGTAAGCGCTGCAGCTCTGGAGTGCTTCGGGAAGGTTTCCTTGCTGAGCGTGAAGGCGAGGAGCGCGCACTTCGTAAGACGAAGCCAGGATGGGCAGCCCAAATGTGCCATGTGGTGCAGCGCCCGCCTGGCAGGCAGCCACCTGGCACGGCTGGCTCGCCGCTGGCGGGGAGAGCGGGACGGTGCCACAGCCGCGAGCGAGCGCCTCGGGACCCGGCGAGGAGATGGGAAAACTTCTTAGGAGCTCTGCGGGGAGCTGGGGCCAACCCCGAGGCTCCGGGGAGAGCAGGGCACTGCCACCCAGCCTGCCCTCTGCCATCGTGCCAGGCGGGCGGTGGGGAGGGGGTGGCCTGCCCCACGGCCCCCGGGTCCCCGGCCGAGACAGAGCCCGGCGACCCACCGCCACGGCCCCGGGGGAACGGGCACCCCCAGCCTGCCAATCGGGCAACTGCGGGGGGAGGGTGGGAGCACCCCGGAAGGCCCCGGGCGCCCTGCAGCCCCCCGCTCCCGCACGGGGGGCGACTCCCCGGCCGCGGGCCGGCCTGAGGCGGGNCTCGGGGCTGCGGTGGCCCCGCGGTGGCCCCACGGCGGCGCCTCGTCCCGCCCGTCCTCCCGCGGGCTTCCCGGGACCCCGCCCGGGGCTCGGCGTGGGTGGCCCCCGGGACCGGCCGGGTCCAAGGCCCCGTTGTTGGGCCTGAGGGGGATGGGGAGGCGGTTGAGGGGGGGTGCGTGCGTGCGTGTGTGTGCGCGCGCGTGTGTGTGTATATGCGTGAGTGTACGTAGATATACGTGTATGTGTACGTACACGTATGCGTGTTTGTGTGTGTACGGGATAGCCCCCGCGGGAGGTGCACGTTAACCCCGGCCCCGTGGTTCCCCCCCAGAGCTGGAGGGGACGGACGAGGCGGCGGCGGGCGCGGCCAGCGGGCAGGCGGAGAGATGGCGACGGGCGCGGACGTGCGGGACATCCTGGAGCTGGGCGGCGTGGAGTCAGAGAACACGGGCACCATCAACAAAAAGGATATCATCAACTCGGATAAGGTGAACTGTGGCACCCCAAGGGGCCGCTGCTTGTTTTCTGGGCCCTGACTGACCTTGCCTGTGGTGAATATTTGATAAAAAGGTGGAATAAAGCGTTTTTCCGGCATAGTCTGTTTACCTTCGGGCTCCCCCAGAGTACCTGGCAATGCCTGGAGGGCCCCGCTCCTGGGTTCCCGGTGTTTTTAGCTAATTGCTCTGTGGCATTTGGGGTGGTATTTAAGCTGGAGCTGTGTAAGTGGTGTCCTGGTGAGCTGGGCCTGGCCCCAGGACATTTGCAGCTGTCTTTAAAATTCCCATTTTGTGGAGTAAGTGTGAAGTATGTTTACCATCTAGCCCCCAAGCAGATGGAAATAGTATAACACAGTACCATTGTAGAAGAAAAGAAAGGTCTGACTTGATTGAACGGTAAATGTCTTCAACCCAGGGGAGCAGTCCCCATGCGGGGAAAGTGTGTGGCTGGGGTTTGGGAGAACTGGGATGTGGTGCCTCTGAGAACGTGGGCAAGTTGGTAAGCTCTGCTAAGGACATATGCCATCACGTGCTGCGTTCTGTGTGGTAATATGCTATGGTATGTTGTTGCCTTCTGTATTTTAAATTCTGGTAAGGTCTTGGCCGTCACATGCTTTGCAAAATGTTGGGAAGGCCAGTTCACAACTAGTTATGAGATGTGGAGGTGCTTGGAAAAGAGCTGGAGGAGATGAAATCCCCAGGAGCTCTCTGGTAAAGAGATGGTCTGATTTGAAGTAAACCCTTTGTATTTGTTTGAAAAAAAAAACAAGCCAACAAACCAAAACAAAACCAAAAAAACAACCTGCAACAGCACAACCACCCCATCCCTGAAAGTACTTCCTGAGTGTCTGTCTTTGCTTCCACTGAAACACTTGTCTCTGAAGAGAAGTGCAGTGGTTTCATGACTGCCTTGCTGGGAATAGGACATGTAGTATAATTGGTGTAATGGAAAACTGATGAGTCTCGGTAATTCAAAGGTTGAAATGTTAAAATCACCAGTTTTCAGCTGTGTTGGTGAACAGTGTGTCCAGTGAGCAGCTTGTTGGCTGGATTCTGCCTGCGACATTGTGCAGGCAGTTAGCTGCTCTGACTGTTTGGAGTTGCAAGTTCTTTGATTTAGATGTGTGTGTTAGCTAGCAGAGCTGAAGGAGAACTGGTGGCTGGCTGTCTCTCTTTTGGAGCAGAGAATAAGATGGGTTTCTCCTCAGATTTACTGCAATGGAAAGAGAGACGAAGGGGAGGTGCAGTGAGAAGTTTGGGGAGGAGTGTAGGCCACTTGCGACCATGAGTGAAGCATTCTGGATTTCTACAAAGTGCAGGAACTAAATCAAACCAAAGGTATAAGCCGTTATTGCATGGAGAGAGCAAAATTGCTAATAACAGTGCAGCACTTGCTCAGGAAATAGATCTGTTCTCAATTAGAAAAGAAGCAGATTGATGTCTTTAAATCACAAGAGAACTGTGAAGTGCTTTCCAGTCCATTAGTGACTGAGAACGTTAAAATAAAAATTACTGGGCATTTAAATCAGCAGGACCAAGTAATTTGTTCTCGACTCCTAAAAGAGCTGGCTGAGCTGATCTCTGACCTGCTGATATTAACTTTTAATAAATCTGGGAACTTTGGGGGAATTCCAGAAGCCCGTGTTCAAACAGGGTGTGTGGTGACCTGCGGGTAACTGCCTCCGTTGGCCTTACATCGCTCCTGGACAAAGTGATGGACATGCTAGGAGAAAGGTGTTTGATTAGGAGTGAAAAGGTGCTAATATAATGAATGTGTCATGAAGTTTTATGGAAAGTAGTTGTAGTCCAAGCTGATAGATTGTTATTTTTTTTAATGGGATTTTGGATTTCCTTGGTAAAGGTGACTGTATGGATTTAATACAGTTTATGATACCATGTAAGTTTTACTACTGCAAAATATTCTAATATAAAAGTTGGTAGTGATATGGTAAACAAGTACTTAAAAGTAGTGACATGACTAGTAGTTATAAAGATAGTACAGTTAGACTAGATGCTCTGGACTACTCGGTAAACTTGGCCCACTCAAATAAAGTGTTCCCTGTTAATGTGGCTGTTACTGTATCTACCTGAATCCAAAGCTGATTACTTTATAAACTTGTGATATGAGGTAGAACGTGACTTAGAAACCATCAGTTCTGACAAGATTTTAGCAGCCAGATTGAGTCATCTATGCTGAATTCCTAGTATGAAGAAACTATGTCAAAAAAAATTCTTTCCTGTATAAATGGGAGAGCAGAGGCGGGAACAGGGGTTTTCTTTTGTAGGTGATACTGGTAGTTTTGACATGGGGCTACTGCAGGGGCTTGATCACAACTGGTAAAAATAGAAGGTGCTGTAGATCAAAGTGACAAAAATTAAGAGAGGGTGGGAAGACATTTCTTATTATCTTCTCTAAAAGATAGAGAATCACTTAGTTAAATGCATTAATATCTTCACGTGAGGACAGTGCTTGCCAAGTAAAAAAAGGCTTAGTGCACCAGCCCCTGAAAACTACAGCCAGATGTTCAACTTGGAATTTAAGTGTGTGTTATCAGCAACAAGTGTCTGAGTAGTGGTGAGTGCTATCACTGAAAGTGGCATGTTTTGTCTGTCAGTGTCTTCCACCAGGAACAGGCACTTTCCTGGAGAAATTCAAGGTGCCTAAAACCAGATAAAAGTGAAAACCATCACAGGGTGCCGGGTTATGTAGTTTAATGTTCCCTCAGGGACTGCTACTTCTGAATCTAAAATGCGATTCTTTTGTTTCAGAAAAAATCGAAGAAATCTTCAGAGACATTGACGTTTAAGAGGCCGGAAGGAATGCACCGAGAAGTTTATGCACTCCTCTACTCTGACAAAAAGTAAGATCTTATAGTTGTCTGCAGGTTGTGGGGTAGCCTGGGCTTCTGGTAGCAGGGGAGCATCCTCTTGAAACCACAGGCAGTCTCGCTTTCCAGATCGGTTCCCCTTTGTGCTTTGCTCGCGCTTGTGCCCTTCTCTCTTAGGCAGTCACGGGCAGTGTCTGTCTTCTAAATCTGAGGGGCGTGCTCTGTGTAGGAGATGAATTAGGTACAGGCACAACAGTCTAGTGCAGACAAGGCAGTGTTCTTACCCTTCTGTATCTAATTCTCTTTTATTTGCAGCTGGGAATAGCACCTGCTTTTATTTCTGCAAGAAGAGTTCTGCTGCAGCCTGTATTTAGCTTGTTATGGATTGTGCCCTTGCCCCAGAGATCTCTTGCATAGTGTGCTTTCCACATGGTTCTGTTCAAACCCATCCGTGCTGTGTATTCTGTCCTCTGATGCGGGAAGCATTGCAGTCTGGGAAGTGCAAAACCTGGAATAAAGCTTAAACTTGGGTTTTCCCACCCTAGACATTGTGGTGGCAGATTCCAGTCTGAGTCTGAAATCTCTTTGGGTCTGTCCTGGACTGCTTCTTGCTTCTCATCAGCCGGTGCTTTTCTCCACCACAGGGATGCACCTCCGCTGCTGCCAAGTGATACAACTCAGGGTTATCGAACAGTCAAAGCAAAACTGGGGTCCAAGAAAGTCCGGCCTTGGAAGTGGATGCCTTTCACCAACCCAGCAAGAAAAGATGGAGCGATGTTCTACCACTGGAGGAGAGCAGCAGAGGAAGGAAAGGACTACCCTTTTGCCAGGTTTAATAAAGTAAGTGGGAGCATTTTCAAACAAAAGCATATAAACAGCAGCTGGAAAATACCCTTCAGTCAGCTTCTTGAGTGTCCAGACAGGAAGTCGGTTCTTTCAGCACGTGAAGGCCGAGTTAAATTTGGCAATTGCATTTTAAATTGCAGCGTGGCCTGCAGCCGTGTGACCTCAGACTATGATGTCTCCAAATCCTTTAGGCTAAGTGGGCTCAGCACGTGGTCAGAGCTTGCTAGAGCCCTCTGTGTTTCAGGTGTGTGGTCATTGTTTTGGTAAGGAGGTGCTGTACCATCTAATTCCATTTCTAACCAACATCCTCTCCCTGATTAGTAAAAGATATTCTATTCTGAGTGAGACATTAAAGTCTTGTTATTTTGTCCAGTATGAAAAAATTTGCTTGACCTTTGTGGCCAAAAAGCTGGCTTGCAGCCTTTTGGCTACATTCCAGCACAGATCCTGAATTACATTGCGTTCCCTCTGAAATTGCTCCTGTGGTGTCAGAGTGATGCAGTACCCTGTTCTTTGCATCTTATATTAAATTGTCACCATGTGTTGTTGTAATCTCCCGCTGTCTTTTGTCCCAGATGTGTCTGCTTTGAGTGGTTGGGGCTTTCATGTGCATGCACAAAGAAAACTACATCAAGATTTATATTTCAAAGTTGGGACCTCCAAAGTTAGGAAGGAGCCGTATTAGGGTGCCTCCATAATGTAATTTAACCCCCTTCATGATGCAAATCCGAAGGGGGGAAGAAAAAAGGTGTGTGATAACATGATTCCACAAAAGCTCTGCTTGCATATAACTGTATACAGCATTTTAAGTTTGTAACCCACAGAGCATCAGCTCTAACAAAGCCTGGCTTCCTGCAGAGTTAAGTCGTTCGTTGACCTTATATGTTAGAGAGCTCAAGCTCTGACTGATGCTTGTCGTCTTGCTGGGACATTGGTAAGAGCCTCCTGTGGCATTTCTTCTCTGATGTCTAGGGTGGAAGTCTGAAGCATGACTCACATAGTCAAGGCACCTACCTAGCTGACTGAGTGAAACTTTGGGAGTGTAATTGTCTCTAAGACTCTACTGCTGTAACACGTTTTGGCTGAGTTCAACTGAGTTTATCAGACGGGAACACACGTGGGTGTTGTAATTATATGATTCTTGTTTCCTTAACTTTATCATGTACTGTGGATTGACAGACAGAAGGACCTTCAGCAAGGCTGCAACCTTTAGATTAGTGGTACAGACCCCTGCCATCTGCACATGCACAATTACATAGTAGTAGGAGAAAGTTATTACCCTTGTGGATCTGTGGTTGAGAGGGTGGAAGGCACTAATGAGGAGTCTGGCAGATATTTGCTAAGTCAGAGGAATTTTATTTACTTTTTCAGACTCTTCTGTGGCTTCCTTCTCACACACTTGATACCTCTGCCTGAATCTTTTACTTCCCTTGGCATGAGCCCGTTTTCTTGTGTAGTTTGTCCCACCGGTCACTCGAGCTCTTTAACCTGGCTCCCACATCGCTGCCCAGTTGCTTTGCCTTTTCTCTCTGCACCCAGTCTCCCACCCAAATCCCTCCTCTTCGTGAAATCCAAAATGTAAACTTAGGTTTCACAGCATACACTGAGCCTTGATCCAGACTGCAAAATAGGAATATAAAAGCAGCTTCACTGGCGTCAGAGCAAAAGCCCATTGCAGCCAATACTCTGTTTCTGGCTACCATTAGGAAAAGCTTAGAGAAAGAGCATGAGAATGGGGCAAGTATAGATCATTTCTTCATGGCTTCTGGTGGTCTTTGGCTTAAGGATTTCTTAACTTGGAATTCGTGTTTAGTAATTCTTGCTAGTAATTCCCATGGTAATGAGTTCTGCAGGTTAATTTTGTATACGTGCAAAGGTGCTTTTTTCTGTTCATTTTAAACTGCTGCCTTGTTTCATTTGCTGCCTCTGAGATCTTATGTTACATGATGTAATAAATTGTCCTTGCTGTGTACTGTGTTTTCCATAATTTCATATACATCTGCCCTTCTGTGCCCTGTGTCACCCTTGTACTCAAATATCCTTTCTTTTGAAATGGGTGGATTAGGCATTTGTGTTTCACTTGTGGAAGCCTGGCAGGTTTGTACATTGGCTGTGTTTCCCTGTTTGGGGGGCGGTTGTTTTTTGTTTTTTTTTTTTTTTTTCCTTCCCCTGATAATTTTTAATCTTCAGTTTGTCTTTTCACCACTGCTGGGCATTGTGCTGATATTTTCACGGCCATGTCTCATGGCTCCCAGGATCTTTCCTGAGCAGTTTCAGCTAATTTAATGCCCATCATTGTGTGAGTTTGTAGTGTGAAATGTAGGACTGATTGGGGTTTTCTGGGCCATTGAAACCTCTTCTTGGCTCTTTCAGATCCTGCACCATCCAGTCCCTTTCATAAACTGATCAAGTTCCTTTTGAAAAGCACTTGGATTTTTCTGCCCCTGTGCTTCCTTGGGAAGCTGTTCCAGACTGTCTCTGCTCCGTTCTCATTTCCAGGTTAAATTTTCCATGTTAAATTGGCATTTCTTTGCAAGCCAATTTCTTTGTCCTTATTTCAGTTGTTCTTTTCTTCCTGCGGGTATTCCTTTCATTCTGTCTAGCATACTTGAAGCTTGTAGTCAGATTCCCTTTCAGTCTTCCTTTGCTAGGCTCCTTTCTCTTCTAGTCTGCTGTGGGAAGACAAGCTTCCCACCCCATTACTCATCCTCGTTGCTCTTCTCTGTACTTGTTCCCATTTTAGTTCATCTTTCCTGAACATGGGTCAGTAGAGTTATAGTTGGTATCCCCAGCTAAGTCTTGTGGTGCAACTGAAACTCCGCCAGTTTCTGCTGGAAATCCCTCTCCGGGGTCATGTTTGCATTTTCATGGCTGCATTGTGTTTGAACTTAAAGTCATCCCATGGTTGGCTCAAGCTTCTCATCTGATGGGTTCTCACTTTCTCACTTCTCAGCACTTCTCACCTGAGCAGCCATGAAAAGTGGCTGAGGAGGTGTTTTGGGGACTGCTCTTTGCTCTTGTCCCATTCTGTTCTCTGACCTGGCATCTGCCACCTTCCTGTCCATCCACTGCAGAGGGCCCTGCTCACTCTTTTCATGTATGTATGCTACTGTAGAAATTCTTTATTTTCATGATGTCCGTAGGGCATCCTTACAGTGTCTAATAGGAAGGTGCTTCGCCTGGTGGAAGTGGTACTTGAAGGTTGAGGTGCAGTATGTCCCTAGGAGATACTCTTCACCTTTAGGCTTTTGTACTTAAGTGATGGACGAAAGGCAGTAGATCTAAAAAGACTGTTATTTGGAGGTTCAGAAATGCTCCTCTGGTTTCTATGAAGTTCATGAGGATGACTTTCTGGTGTAGGACTCGGAGGGCATAGAGGCATTGAAGTATGTTGCTGCTCACATGCACACCATGTTTTCGTGTGGAGGCAGGATCTTGTCAGGCTGCACAAAGTTCAACTGCAGAAGTGGTGGGAGGGGGTAAGGGAGGAAAGCACAGACTTGTTTGCACTTTTGCTTTACTATGCGCTAGGACTTCCCCATATACACTAAGTATTTTTACTGTTCCTTTAGTATTCATGTGACACTTGTGTTCTGAATAGAGCCCTTGCTTAGCAGTTCCAGGCTGGGGACAGTGGTGTGGGTTTGGCCTTTTAGGCACCTGGGACACTCTGAGAGCTGGACCGTCGTTTGGCCCTGTGGCTCTGCTGGAGAAAGGGTGGATAAGGAAGGGAGGGACAAAGCTGTTTGCCAAGTTTATGGCCCTCAGTGTACAGCACCCAGCCTTTCAGATCTTCATGGCACTGTCTGTACCAAACATGAAAGAAGTGGGTTGTGTATCAAAGCAGGAGGTGTGCTAAAGGCTGGGAACTACCACTCCTTGCCTTTCCTGTTCTTCCCATACAAGTGAGCGTGTCCCAACCCAAGTAAAGAGTTGGCTGTCAGAGCAGTTTACGTCAAGGTATTGGTGCTGCTGTGTGGGAGGAATGCAGGGAGGCTGGCTGAACCTTGGTTTCATTGTCATGTTAGCCTGATAATTTTGAAACCTATTGTCAGGATGTGGGTTGCTGACCTCTGCCTGTGTCAGCCACCTGAAATAGGTTTCAACCTCCCAGGCCAGTTCCTGGTAGGGTCCCCAGGATGTCATGTCTGTGGCCCTGAGATCACACATTGTTCCTTATCAAGTCCCCACCTGCTCATCATGTTTCCTACCAGGACCCATTGCTCAGGGTCCTGGCAGCCCCCTCCTGTCAGTGCACTGCTCATGTTCTTGGCTCAAGTATCTCGGCCCCTGACAGCTGGCAGTGAGAAGGGCAGTGCCGCAAGAGAGCTGCCATGTTTTTCTTTTCCCTGCATAGACAGTGCAGGTAC
Organism: Scopus umbretta; assembly: GCA_013400535.1. Taxonomy (NCBI): domain Eukaryota; kingdom Metazoa; phylum Chordata; class Aves; order Pelecaniformes; family Scopidae; genus Scopus; species Scopus umbretta. Next base: position 3,432 of record VZTL01050913.1, on the reverse strand, counting down.
CTGTCTACTCGGAGCAGGAGTACCAGATGTATCTCCATGATGATGCATGGACCAAAGCTGAGACGGACCACCTCTTTGACCTGGCTCGGCGTTTTGATCTGCGCTTTGTGGTGATTCATGACCGCTATGATCACCAGCAGTTCAAGGTGAGTCCCAGGGGCCAAGGTGCTGCTAGCAACCTGCTGCTATGGCACATGCAGAGCTTGCTGCACTGCAAAGCCCAAATTACCCTTTATATCAACTTAATTAGGGGAAAATAACGAATTATTGGCAGCAAGGAATATTGAATTTCCAGCATGGGGCATTGCTGCTTGCTTTGTTTGTAATTAAAATCCACTGTGACTTGTGCTCATTCTGTTTTGTGTTTTATTAGAAAGTTAGAAGGTTTGTCCCTGCCAGGAGAACAACTCACTGTTCCTTGAATATAAGGCAGCTGGGGAGTTTGTTTAGCTGAGAAGGATAGGTGACCTGGATTCCAGTCTAGGCCCTGTGAGAAGGATCTGCTAATGGTCCCTGGGGATTGGGATTTTTCCCTGGTGCTGCTCCTGACTTGTAGTGTGACCTGGTGCAGGCTTCTGTCATCTCTGCTGTGAAGCAGGGACCATCAGCGGTCTGAAGGTGCAACCCTGGTGTCATGATCCTAAATCTCCTGTAACTGCTGGTTCCGTGTCGCCTAGTGACGTGGGGGAATGATGTGACTCCTACAGAACAGCTTCAAATGCTGGAAGTTTCTGTTGCATTCTGAAAGGCTCACAAGAAAAGCCTGTGGCAAAGTGGAATGACAAGAGCCTGCCCAGCTGGGCAGCCCAAACACCTTTGGCTCTTGGAGTAAGGGAACGTAGCTCAGACTCCATGTAACAATGGGCAGTGAATTGTTGCAGCTCATACCTTCTTGGTTATGGCTTGAATTGCCATTGTCTGGAGCAGCTCAGAGGAGAACCCCAGTTTGTTTGTCACAGTTTCCTGTTCACAGGTTTTCTCCTTTTGAGACAGCTATCCTTGCATCCTTTTATCTGGGAGTGCTTCACTGCTGTGTTGTCTCTAACCCTCGTTGGACCCTTTCGTGGGTGTTTTTAAAGCAGTAGCTGTGAACCCGTGACAGTTAATTGATGCAGTTCACTGAGAAACTCCCCATTCCCTGTGGTTCCACCAGGACTGGCAAGGCTCCTCCTAGGCACTGTGTCTTATACCCTAACTGACATCCTTCAGCCAGTGGTCCTTAGCTGGCTGCTGCACAAGGTTCTGCTTAGTTCTTTCATAATGTTGTTCTCCTGTGATGTCTTCCACAGAAAAGATCAGTGGAGGACCTGAAGGAGCGATACTACCACATCTGTGCCAAGCTGGCTAATATTCGCGCAGCTCCGGGCACAGACCTGAAAATCCCAGTCTTTGATGCTGGCCATGAGAGGCGAAGGAAGGAACAACTAGAAAGGCTGTACAATAGGACACCAGAGCAGGTAACTTGGGGAAGAGAGCATCACTGCTCCAGAAGATTTATGATAAGTTGAATCAGTAGGTAGATGAAATAGGCCAGAGGGTGGGAAAGAAAGACTGGACAAGAAAAGAGCAAGACCGAAGTGCTGCTTTTGTTGATGAGTTCATGTCATTTTAAGGGATACAAAAGGACAGTAACTGAGAAATCTGACTGGACAGGAAAGAAGGCTAGGTGAGCAAAGTTGTGGTCTCTGGTAACTGCCAACACCTTCTCTATGACACAGTGCTAGTCCTCTGAATAGAAACAAATTCTCAGATCAATGTCCTCATGAATCCCTGGGGAGAGAATTATTTCCTTTAGAGTAAAAATCTTGCCAGAAAATGTCAAAGACTGTAAATCTGCATGTTTAGTTCTTCTCTTTATTGAAGCTGTGTAATGGCCCCAGGGTTTAGAGGTTAAAGAACTGTGTGTTCCCCAAAGACTGGGGGAGAGCATCTTTTTCTGTTAGTAGTCCCCTCTTATGACAAGTTCACACGTGTAATGGCTCTGCTTGTCCTTCCCACGTTGGCAGGTGTGCTGATACTAGGCATAGCTGCTCTAAGTTCTACATACTGTATCTGGGGAGGGAAGTGAGCTTTTCACAGCACTGCATTTGCAACTACAGTATATTTGGGCTTTTTCACCCTTCTATCTGTGCTCTTGGCCTCCTTGTCTGGAGGTGGGATAGATCACTTATGGATGGTGCTGAAGGGTGCATCATGGATGTTGCCACACAGTACCTGCCAGTTTGTAGACTGGCATTGCCATGGATGCAGGGTAAGTCTATGGAAGATAGTGTGCTCTGCAAGTCCAAGTCCTCTGCACGATGTTAGGCAGGGAAGCGTAAAGGCATTCCCAGGCTGGTCCAGAGCAGAGTTGTTATCGGTAGATGGCCCCCTTGCCTTGCTAGGCCTCCTCTGCTGCTCTGATTGCTTTTCCGTGCTCTGGTCTGCAGGTGGCAGAGGAAGAATACCTCATCCAGGAGCTCCGTAAAATCGAAACCAGGAAGAAAGAGAGAGAAAAGAGAACCCAAGACCTGCAGAAACTCATCACAGCTGCTGACACCACCACTGAGCAGAGACGTGCTGAGCGCAAGGCTCCCAAGAAGAAGCTGCCACAGAAAAAGGAGACGGAGAAGCCTGTAAAAATTTCTCTTTTTTTTCCTCTACTTTGTGCTCTGGCTGGATAACATGTTTTTCCTTCAACAATCCTAATGGAATCAGGCCCTCAGGCCTGAGGGGGAAGTGGCTGCTGGCTGCCTTCTAGCAGATGTGTTTTTGGCTACGGCTTTTGGAAATCAGAATGGTCCAGCCATTGTCAGGGTCCTCTGGTGTGCTCTCTGTCTCTCTCCCATTTGAAAAATGTTGGTTTAAGTCCTGTTTCCCTTTCCCTCCCTGAGAAGCGGGATGAAACGGTGCCAGCCATTCATGCCTCACGGCAGGGAGAAGCATCTGTCTCCCTGCTTCTCCCAAGTGTATTCTGGTACTGCTGTGCAGGGTTGTCCCACAAACCCATTGTCTTTCACCTGACTTCTTTTTCTATCCAGGTTTCCCTTTCCTCCCCACTCCTGGGTCTCAGCAGTGTCTCCCCAAGCTCAGTGCATGCTCCTCTTCTGATCCTCAGCTGTGATCAGAGCAGCCCTGCTGGGGGACTCCTGTATTCTGGGAGCTATTGATTCTTATTTCTCCCTGAGCCAAGCTGAAGTCTAAGGAGCCCAGAATGCAGGTTTCAATTCCCATTTGATGTTACCTCAATTTCCCTTTCTGGAAAGAGGACAGCATGGGCTGAGTTAAATTCAGAGCCTTCAGTAGGAAAGGGCTGTTACAAAATCTCAGATGTTTCTAGTGAGTCCCTGGGAATTCCTGTCCCTCCACCTTGTGAAGAGAAAACACTTGGTCACTGTCCTCCAAAAGGGTCTGTGCAGAGAGGGGAAAGCAGCAGTGAATTCTAGACAGTTA
>VZTL01050891.1:0-10886 GCA_013400535.1 Scopus umbretta | reverse complement strand
GTTTGTTTGTTTTTAATAACTCAGATCTTTGCCGTAGAGAGCAACCAGATTTGTTGGTCGGTGGGGAAGATGGCTTTCGGAGGAGGAAGCGGAGAAGGATGAAGGTTTTCAAGTCTTTCCGAAGTTTCACTTGCGCAGCTAACCCTTGTTAAAGGTCGAGAGTCGATTTTTCTGGGCGGCAACCGGCATGTGGAGGAAAGAGGCTGCAGTGGAATTTAGGCAATAAACCTGTTTTTTAGAATGAGGTTAAGGTAGCGTAGAGTCCAGATACCCCCGGTGTGTGCACAGTTGAGTTACAGCTGAAGGAACTTGCTTCGGCTTTGATGCGGTGTTGCCGGAACCTTGTGTTTCTGAGGACTTTGGGGTGATTTGAAAATGACAGAATTATGTTAATGAGCAAGCTCAGCGGATGTGTTTAGAAGATTCTGTGATCTGGGTCAAGTGCTGTATTGTTTTCTCTCAAAAAAGACAGTTTTGTCTAAAAATCTTAAGTCGTCTTTCAAAGAGGCTTAGACTACTATTTTGGATCCTTCCAGAGATCAAGTAAGACGAGTACTGTCGTCCTCTTGCAGTAACAGCACTCTCGCAGCTCTCTAAACTTCTGCAACTTTGGGGCCAGGGAGAGTGTGTGCAATCCTCTGTCGCTTCTTTTTTCAAAGTGTTTTGTGAAAATGAAATAAATCTGTAGAACTAGAAATGCTTTTGTACAGGTATCTCATCATGAGGCATGCGGCTTCAGTTAGGGTTGAAAAGTAGATACAGTGAACTGTAAAGCTTATTTCTACTTCGAAAGATTCAGTCCTGCTTGGGAGTAGGTATGGTTTGTTCTCAGTGTGTAATTTTTGATGTGTTATGAGCTGGGAAAGTAGTAGCCTTGTTGCTCGCTCACTCGCCCATCTTCCTTTGCATTGAGGATGGCTTGTGTGGTTACAAGACAAACTGAATCAAGGAGCCTGTCTGTGCTTAAAACTGACTTTTGGGGTTTTGTTGTTTGTTTGTTTTTTCCCTGGGCTTGGTGCATGGCTGTTTGAGTATTTGTGTGGAGGGCAGGAACAAGGGAAGAATAAGAGTTTCTTTGGAGAATATGCTGGCTCAGCCCATGTGAGTTGCATAAAGCTTCGCAATTTGATTTGGGTCAGAAAAGAGAAAGGTGTGTACTCCAATCCAAGCAGGTTTCTGTAGACTGAAGCAATTTTAACTTTGTCCTTTTTTTAACTGAACATCTTCAATAAAAATACAAGAGTTTCAGGGCCTGGGTAGGCTAAAAGTTATTCTGGCATTTTGATGTCTTCCTGTATCTTGCAGGGATGAGCCTGTGATTTGTAGTCTAGTATTAAGACTGCCCTGTGATTAGTTGCCTTTGTAAGAGTAGAAAAGGCTTGGAGTTNTGCATTAACCTTCAAATCAATAATTATGGGTACACAGGCTGTTTACAGGAATTTAAAAATCATTCCCACTCTGATTTTCATGGAGGTAGTAAACACAGGAGTTAAGTATGTAACAGCCTTGTATTTTTGTAAGTGAAGCATAAAATTAAAAAAAGCAAATGTGTGTTTTAAGCTCCTGAGGCCTCATTTCTTGGCCATTTTTTTAAGAAGTATCCCTGTAACATAAATGTTAGTTGTTAAAGTCTTGTGAAAACTACACCAAGCTGCCCAACTCTCCGTACTGAAAGGCAATGATTAGCTTTCAGAGTTTGTTTTTTGTTTGTTTGTTTTGTAGTGAGTGTCTTACATGATCAGTATATTTCCTTTGTGTATGGATTTGCTTGCAAGCCAGCATTTCCACTTAACTGGCAAATTGTGGGTTCAGAAGCGTGTGCACTTTGCCTTCGCGTGTTGCAACACACTAACTAGACTAACCTCTTCTAGTCACTCTACAGGTATGTGGAGGTTCTAATAGAACCATTTTTCCATTTGAAAGGCATTTTACAGTTTGGAGTGTCTGTAGTACAAAGGGAAAGGCATCTGCATGATTAGTTTGAATAAAAAAAAAAACAAAACACCCACAGTATTATTGATCACCGTTCTGCTTAAACTTGCACTTCCGTTAGGAAGAAAGTTTCTAGCTCATATCATTCTTACAGTTTTAACTGTTTGCTCTTAAGCCTGCAAGTAGATACTCCTGTTCTTCTGCTCAAAGGTTCTGTGGAATTTAGAAGAAGAGTGGATCTCCATGTTTTTCTCTTTTTGCTTTTGACCCATTTGAACATTTAAAATGAATTGAGTCCGTATCAGTCTTTTGGACACACGTAATCTCTGAACAGCTCAGAGATTACTCAAGAAGAATTCAGGTGGATGCAGAGGAAAGGATAGAATAGCAAACACAGGAGTCAGAAGACTGGAGAAGTTGACTTTTTGGTACCCAGAAGGCTGGATACACTATGAAGCAATGGAAAAAGCAGTTTAGTCTGTTTCCGCTCTCCCCCCCCCCCCCCACCCCTTACCCCTTACTAGCAAGTGTAAAACTAGTAGTTGTAGGAAGTAGGATTGACTGATTTTTTCCTAGTAAATATAACTGATGAACGTTCCTGGCATTTTGCCAAATTATTCAGCCACTGTGTCTGGTCAGGTGCAGTTCATCAAATACATTTGGTTTTATTTCACAAACCCCAAAACCAATATTCAATTAACTTTTTTTTTGGATGTAGAAGTCAAATGTATTGAAGAAATATTAAATATAAAGCTATTAGAGGAGCCATATATTATGTGGAAGAGCTTTTCAGTTCCTTTAAGCAGCAGAGAATAAAGTTCTTGGAGTCATGATGTTCTGGCAGAGTAAGATGGTGCAAATACTTCTCACCATAGCTAGTGGTCTTAGCTTCTAGTTGAATACAGTTTGAGCAGGGAGAAAAAAGTCCAAGTATTTGAAAATTGAAACGTCGTCGTATTTTATGTTGCAAACAAACAAGTCAAATGACGAGCTAAGTGTGTTTGGGCCTTGTTTAAGTAGTTTTACTGATTTATGACTCTAGTACATACGGTAGAAGTAGCATACCAACGAAGCAAGATGCCATGCTGCCCTGGGCTTGGGCTTGTCTCCATTGCATTGTACGCAGACCAGAGTTTCTCCGTTTGTTCGGGACTGGCGATTATCTGTGGTCTTCATGATGTTTGGAGAGCTGTACCTCTTTCATCTCTGTATCAGTTACCTTATGCGCTAGGTAGGCTTGACGAGGCATGGCCAGGACCCACGTCCTCCAGTGGTGCATTAGAAGTAACCAAGGTGTCTGCTGGGGTGGGGGGGCGGGCTTGAATTTCACCTTTAGTTGGTCATTTCTACAGTAATGTTGCTGTGCTTGAGGGTATTTATCTATGAGCTGGTCTTCCTTTCCATGCTGGCTTTGACAAGTGTTCTACTAAAAGATATAGGAACTTCCTAATGATAAAAAAAGCCTGTTGAACAGCATCTCTTCAGCAGCTCTGCTGTAAATATGCCAAGTCCCTCCTGCTGGGCCGTCTTCCTGTTTCTTCATTCCGGAATCTGCTCCCTGTCCCTCCACTTTCAAACTAGACGGACCTGTGCTTCTCCTTCACTAATACTTGCACCAGTCTTTAAAAATAATGTTCTGTCTCATAGAAGTTCAGGTGCTGACTTTAAGGTTGCTGAGGTGGCAGACTTGGAAATCTCCTCTTCAGTGAACTTGATTCAAGATTGAAGACTGATTTCCAGAATTTCACTTTTATCAGTAACCAAATAAATTAGGACATTTTGTATGACATCACTGTTGCATTTGCATGACTGTACAGTAATCAAGTATGCTTGCCACTGGAGTTTCACCACGTGCTATCTCATCTGAAATATGGAATTGCTAACAAGGCTTTTCCAATAGCTTGGCTGCTGAGATGTCAATCACTTGTTTTTCCTTTGCCAAAAGGAATACCCTGCTTGGCTTTGCCAGAAGTAGTAGGAAAAATTATGTCTTGGTTGAAACGTTGGAATGGAAGTAAAGAACAGACCTGCTGCTGTAAGCAGAGTCGCTGTGCTTGTTTTTCAGAAATACTTCTCAAACTTGCTGAAGAAATTCGTTACTGTTTAAAACTCTAGGATACCATTAAGGAATCACTTGAGTAGTACTGTTGTTACTAAAGCGTGTTCACCGCATTAGGCCATTTGTTGTCTTTGAGGCCATCACAAATTATAGAAACAGGATTCCCTGCTGCAAATTTCTGAGGAGCAGCGTAATTTTGTTCCTTACCTGTTTCAGTTACGAAAATAAAAGATTATATTAATAGAAATGCATCCTAAATTCTTCGCAGTTGCAAGATCATAGCCGATCTTGCGTTGTTGTGGCTATTGATACTCTTAGCTGAACCCAAAGTGGTTTTTGGAACAGTCTGAAACTAATCTCATTTGGGGCAATGGACTTGATCCAGCTTATATGATACTGCCCTATATTTTGGTCGGAATTGGATCAAGCTGTGTTTATTCCTGTTTTTCAAAGGTTTTCTTAATGAATTTTTGCTGATTGCACTTTCTGGGCATCTCAGGTCTAAATCTGTTGTCCATAGTGGGACTGTGTCAATGCAACAAGAGTGGTGATAAGGAGTTTCATCTTTTCTGATTTTGCTGATAGGGGATTTGGAGAAAACGGACAACTATTCATTGCCACCCTTAAAACTGAGGTCAGTGAGGTTTGTTACAAGGATTTCTGTTTGCTTCTATGATGCTACACAATCAAGTTAGCAAACCTGGTAATGTTGAAGAACAACCTTTCTTATCTCACTAACCACATTTAACTGTTTCGCAATGGCTCAATGCTACAAGACAACATCTCACGTACCTCAGAGCTAAGGGTGAAGAGTACTCTGGACATGGGTAGAAAACGTCAGTAGCCTCATCACGTGTCTTGGGCTACACTGTGAGATACAGCTGAGTTGAAATGGCCATTGAACTCCAGAACAACCTTATTGTGTGGGCTCCTTCAGCCCTTGTCATGCCATATCTCGGAATTTTAATTGATTTACTTAGTTGTTTCAGATGATCATGAAAAACCAAATATGTTCTATCCATACTGGATCTTTTGGGAGGTTCAGTCAGTTTCATGCTAAATTCAGAGGTGAAGCCTGAACATAAGGGTTCCAGGGTAATGGGCAGAAATCAGCTGATCTTAGTTGACATGGCCAAATTCATGGTAATTCTCCCCAGGAAGGAGAGATTAAGAAGTAGTGGCCAACAGAACTGATGTTGAATAATGGCTTTTTCAGCAAGAGTCTTGCTTCAGTGAGTGAGGATTTCTAGTTTTACTTCTAGAAGAGCTGTAACTATTTGTCAGCAGCTGCTTGCAGCTGGATTTTGTCAAATACAAGAATGAGGCTAATTCAAAAGCATAGACGTAGCACAGATTATTTTCCTGCCTCAGTATTAAATGAAAAGGTACGCATATTTCTTATCTTCGTCCAAACTAGTTTCAGTTTGAACTTGTTCTGTTCCTCTGGTTATATTGTACCAAGCAATGCTAGTTATGAAGGTACGGGTCACTTCCAAAAAGTAAGGCAGGCTGTGCGGAGGAGGATTTTTTAGTCCCCTTAAATTAGGCAATTGCTGAAGCTGTTTCTTAGGCAGGACAGTTCCGTTCATTAACACCGCGGAGCAATGGAAGAGGATGCTTGGTTTCAATTCGACAGCAAAAAATTATGCAGGTTTGCCCCAGAGTTTTTCAGCATTAATGTATCTGTAAGGTTTGTGTGGGTTTTTTTCAGTTGCTTAGAGCTGTTGAGCTGTTTGATATGGTTAGTGCTCAAAAGACCCACTAATTCATGGTGAGTAGTTGCTCCTAATGCTTCCAGCTTTCAGAATCTTCTTTACTACATTTAGCTTGAATTAGCGCACCTTAGTGCCTTGACCTGATCTAGTCCAGCTGTAGAGAGAGTAACTGTGCTGGAAAACAGCCTTGAGCTGCGCAGTGCCTGGACGTTTTATCTCTTAGGTTGCTGCATCTGAACTGTGCTGGAAGAAGTAGATAGCATCTGAGCGGCAGACGTGCATATCATGCATTGTAAGTGCACACCTTAGCTAACGCTAAGGCCAAGTCTGCTAACGCTTTCTGCTGCCGAAGGTCTTAACAGCACAGCTGCCGACACCGCGATGTGATGCCACAAGTATACGTGTTCACGGCTGCTGCTGGGAGAAACTGCGGAGTCCCCTAAGGAGCACGTTGCTGTAGTTGAAAGGATTTGTCCACCTTGGTTCCGCTCAAGCCTCACGCACCCTCGGGGAAAGGGATAGCAGAGTGTTGAATCCCTGATTGTTCTGGCAGAGCAGCCTGTTCTCCGTCGTACTTTCTCCTGGGGACTTTCAGATGCAAGTAAAATTACCTGTGCGGATCAGTTGTCCTGCCTGGTAACTCTTGTGTGTGATGGGGGATAGTCTGCAATATATTGCTCTTACGATGACACAGGCTATGTCACCTGCTGAGGAAGAGAGGCTGCGTACAGTGGACTAGTGATGAGAAGTTAAGCTTGCATCTCCACTGTCTCTTGGGGCTGAATCCAATTTTGGTACTCGGTCAGTGATGAAAATCATATTCTTTGGCTAGTCCATCGTAGCATTAACTAAATCAGGATGCTTGCTTTAATGGAGTTACCATCAGTGAGAAGCGATTTCCTGCGAGGCTTTTGGTGGTGGGTTTGGGTTTTGTTTGTTTGTTTTTTTTAAAGTACTCGAGCTTGCATTCATTTTAATTCAATTCATTTGCAGATACTGGAGTTTAAAATATTTGCGTTAAGTTGGAGTTAAAAGCGTGGCCTGGGAAAATAAGTAATCGTAGAAGAGAAAACTAAAAGTTCTTCATACTGGTTTGTTTTGTTTTGGGTTGGGGTTTTTTTTTCCAAAATTCTGTCTTTTTAATTGAAATCGTACACTGTTTTTTTGTTACTGTTCCATTTCAAAGGGCATAACGATTAGGATGGGATCACATTCCTACGCACTAGGGTCTGCTATACCCTTTTTACTCTCACCCCACTTTCATATAACCAGCTGTGCTGGTCCAAGTAAGAATAAAAAGAAAGCAGTCAGTAGCACCTCAGTGTTCCCATTTGTGAGCTTGGGGAGCAAACCGTACCCTCCTTGCTTTGGTACTTATTCTTAAGGAAAAAACTCTTGTTTTGCGTGCTTCCAGATAAGAAGACAAAAGGCAGCTTCTCCTTTCTGTTGTTCTCCTATGACTATCTTCAGCTTGCTCATGAGACACTTTTGGGTCTGCTTCTGACCTGTTTAATCGGCTGCAAAATCCAGCTTGGGTGGACTCTTACGAGACTTTTTTTTTTTTTTTGCTACTGCAAAGTGGTTTTAAAATGCTCCTGAATCATCTAGATTGGACATAAGCATCTTCTCAAGTGCCCCTGCTAGAAAGGTGGTTTACTGCTTTCTGTGTTTTGATCTAGGTGATTCTTTGCTCAGGTTAAGTTGAGTCAGACCTGGTGGCCGTGCAGGTTCACTGCGCTATGAAGCTTCTGGAAAGACCCATGGTAACTCCTGGCATTATACTGAGTTAGAGCTGTTGTTAACTATTGATGTTACTGAACATACAGGACACTAATCTGTGGTGCAGTGATTATAAAATGCCTTACAAATAGCAAATTTAAGTTGGGGTAGCTACTACATTATCTACTTCAGTTATTTAATGCTTGCAGAACATGAAGCCTGCTTTGTGATAAAGAGGATTTGCACTTCTGGAAGTGAATACGTGCAAAATATTTCACGTGTAATGACAGAATCTGGTCTGCCATATGCTGCGTATTTGATGTTGAGATGCATACCTGCATGTCAAAATGCTGCACTTGACTATTATCCTTGCTTTTTACTTGGAAACATATGTACTTGACTATTAAAATGTCTTATTTTGAGAGGGAAGGAATATGTCAGAGTTTAAATGGGCTGCCTGCTTACAGGTAGCAAACAATTAGAGAGCCTACTTCTGTACCTTTCAAACTTAGACCTGTAAAATTTCTAAAATGCACTTGTGAAAGTGTATTTGTTTATACCACATATAAAGAAAACAACGCTGAATTAAGTTTGGATAAAAATCATCTCTGTGCTGTGGTCAGCAGCCCTTAGGAGTGCAACTCTAATCAGTAGTGTGGCCCTTGTGTATAGTCTTGTGGGTAACCGGAGTAGTTGCTTAGGAATCCACGTCAGTCGTACTCGTTAGCTGTAGCTTTGATTACAAGGTTTAGAAAGTAGGTGTGCTAAAGGGGGAAGATTCAAAACTGGAAAACTGGGGCGAGGGGGGAAACAAAGTCCATCTGGCAGTTAGCTGTCTAGGTGTAGGTAAGCTGTAAATAGTGAAGTCTTTTCGCCTTTCCTTATGGCAGCGATCAGGGCAGAGACGCAGAGGAATTCGTTCACATTTGGCATGCCGAGTACGTGTATGTGTCAGGCACCTGCTGGCCGAAGACTGATTCTGCCCAGATGCCCTAATCCAGTTTAAGGATCCGAACACCAGAATGTGAGCCCTCCATCCACCTCAGACCTGGGATTCCAGCGAATATGGGCTAGCTCTGTTCATTACAATTTCACTGTCAGTGCCTGTTTAGTAATCGCCATGCATTCAAATCCGCGGAGTGAGTACTTGGTGGTAAGAGAGCGATGCAAATGCAAATTCTCTCCTACCTACTGTGGTCTGGCGTGATTTTGAAGGAGTCATGCTTTGTCTGCCTCATCTTACTAATTCTTTGTAGAATTGTATTTAAAGCAGGTGCTATTTCCTTGCTATAAATGTAAAAAATGAGTTACACGGGTGTCAAAAGAATCTTGGTGTGTTTGGAGTAGGCTGTAATTCTGGCCACAGCATGGACAGGAAAGCTTGTTAGATATCTTAAAACATGTGGTAACTTATTAAAGGAAAAGCTTTGAAGGGCAGCAGATGTGTAATAGAGATTCAGTGCTGATGGAGAGTCAGATTATTTTCTTTTAAAGCATTAGCCTTAACCTTACTTCTCACAAGTTTGGCTTTTATGTTTTCTCACCGCATGATGTCACGAGCCATAGCTGGAGCACTTGTCTGTCAAGTCATCACAAGCAGGCTTGTGACTGCTGGCTTTGGAAGTAAGTATGTGCAGGAGCTTAGCTTAGAGGAGGCAAATGTGCTCTTTTAGCAGTCTCTGGGACAGAAATATGTTACTTCTGCAGAACAGCTGTCCCAAAGTAAGGGTCGGAGGCCTGGAAATGACTGACTGCAATAAGCTATTCATCCGGGAGGAAACAAACTACCCAGATGAAGACCATTTCTGCTTCCAGCCAGCCTGTATCTTTATGTCCCAAGAATACTTGAGATGTCACCATTCCTGCTTCTGTGATGATGATTATAATAATAGTATTTCTTTATTATTGGTTCTTTTTTCTGCTCTTCCTCAGAAACTACTGAGTCCCGAAGGAATTTCTCTCCCAGGCTGTGTATTACTCATGCTCGTCTTTCCTTTTGTGATTCGTTTTGTTCCTCCTTCCCCCTTTTCAGTATTTAGTGTCTCCTTTTTCTTAAAATATTTTTGTTTCATGTTTCTGTTCCTTCAAGCCACAGATTCACCAAGGTTTGTACCAGCCATGGTGGCATCTGCTGCATTCCTGAATTCCTTCTCTCTCATTCATAACTTTGTTTAAGCTTGTTAGTCCATAACCTCTTCGGAGAAGGAGATTAAGTATGTGCATGGCTTCAAGTGGTGGCATCTCGGTGATGTTGTTGGACCCACTTTGATGAAACAGTCTCCTCTTCTTTTCTGAAGAAGGATGAAACATGCCCTCGATTTCATTTGTTCCCTTCCTTCCACTGTTGAAAACATACAATGTGTACACACCATACCTGCATAGAATAAGGAAACTCATAAAATGACACAATTTGAAGTATTTCCATTAACAGATCGAAATAGGCTCAAAGTAGTAACCTGAAAGGTTGGAGAAATTTTATATAAGAAACCACTCAAACTTGTCTGGATCTAGAAGCATCTGAAGATGGAGACCTCTGATACTTTGCTGGGGGATATATGCAGCTATGGCTAGTTCTTCAATTGGTACTTCAGGTGATACAAGTACATGATCAGTTCCTGATAATTTATTGGTCCTAGCCAGTGTTCTCTGCATTGATGGGAACCTTTCAGTAGATGTTAAGTGGATGTAGACTTGTAAATTTTTCCTCCTTGCAGCCTAAAGGGAGAATTTGTTACAATATTCAGTGGGTTTACTCTGCTATAAAGTTCCTTGCACTGTGTGTTCTGTATTACTCTGAGAGAAATCTGTGTGCAAATATTTCCTGTCTCTAGCATATATACCATCTTGGCTGACTTTCCTTAAACTTCAAGGTGAAAGACTGGCTGTTAGAGTATGGAAAATGAAACTGTTTAGAGATAAGAGTTCATGTGCATAGCCAGCACCCAAGCAGCTGTACTTAAAGGCAAATTGCGAAACCCCAAAGCACCCCTTCTGCTTGTGACAGTGCCTCAGTTACACTGGAGACGCGTTCTTAAGTTCCTGCACCACTTTTGTGACAGGTTTTGCTGCTTTCACACCTACCTAGGTGGGAGCAAATGGTGGTTCTGCTTTCAGGGAGGAGGCCTGTGCGGTAACTTTTATGAATGATGATTTTAATTTAAAAAAAAAAAAAAGCTTGATCCTGTTGTGTTGTTCCCTGTAAGCTCTCTGTCAGCTCTGACCAGTGGCTGATTAAAGTGACTCAGCCAGCTACTTGAAAGCAGGTAATGACTAAAAGGTGTAAATAATAACCAGTCAAGTTTAAAAAAAAATAAAAAAAGACGCCTATACAGATTTCCTCTTACCTAACCCTTAATCTTCCTGTGCTAGGTGATTGCCCTGCTAACTTTTCCTGTCCTCGGTGACAGAGGGAGTTGTCTTTTGGAAGTGTTTAAAGTCAAGGTTGGACAGGGCTTTGAGCA
>VZTL01050886.1:208-10755 GCA_013400535.1 Scopus umbretta | reverse complement strand
AACAACAACAAAAAAATCCAAACTATGGTCCATAAGGCAAAGAAACTTGTCTGGAATTTTTTTTTTTTTCTTTTAACCTGACAGTTTCTTTTAAAAGAAACCAATTGAAGATATTTATACGAAACACAATGCAGGTAGTTGATATGCTGACAAACATCAACAGAAAATTTTACAGCAACAACAGTCTTCAATCCTCGTCAAAGATTTTCTTCTACGAGTTTTTTCAAATGCATGATTCAAGGAAAACACACACAAGACCACTCTTCAGTCTGCTTGGGCTATGAAAGGTACAAGAAATAATTCGCTAACATGCTCAGTTTGCATTTCCAGAAAAAGTGCTAGCACATATGAGACCGTTTTCAAAACCTATACATGTTTGTAAATGTCTGACTGCAAGGAAACAATTCTAGAGCCATACATCTGAAAACAAGCTACATTCAAAAAGCACTATCTTGATGACAGGAAGAATAAAAAAATAAATTTTTAATGGAAAAATATTAGCTTGAAGTCCATTGTTTATCCCTTATACAATGTTTTTGGCTGCTTGTAGTAAGTAATCAAAAAAATACTGAAAATATTTGGCTTGGCAACAAGTTATCCCTTCCGTTTCAGAGCAGTACAAATCCAGCTGCATAAATCTTTTCTCAACATCCCAGTCTAATGCTCTGGTGTGAGGACCAAAGGTTCCTTGAAATAGCAAGGAAGTAATTTTGGGAGCCTGCAATTCACACTGAGGGAATGCAAGTAGACTGGGCTTGAGGACTGCATCAACACAAGCTTTGAGCAGCTTAAAAAACACACGTGCAGGCGTGGTTTAAATGTGCATGTGAATCTCCCAGGATTACAGCACGGCTTGGCAGCACGAGCAGGGCAAAACTAATTTAATGCAGAATAGCACAACCCAGACTCAATCACGAAGAAAACTGGGCTAAAAAGCATATATTATTATTAAATGCCTTTTTACTTCAGCCATAGTTTGGATTTTGTTATTGGGCAACAAATCTCTCCTGACAATGAACCAGTTGAGACCAACAAATTGTACTATTCAACTCTGTTTACACCGTCTGTAGTGGAATTCAGATTCTCAGAAACATCTTGAACAATACAGCACTTCCTAAGTTTTCACCACAGACTACAGAGCAGCAAAATTAAGTCAGCAGGTGGGGCAAGAGATAACTCAGTAGAACTAAATGAACTGGGAATAAGGAGGTACAAATCAGCCTTTTCGTGGTGGGAGGGGTAGGGCTGAAGCTGAAACCCCTCCACCCTTCAAAAACACAAGAGAATATCAGTAGTTCTTTCTGAAATTTACCCTGCAGTAAGAGTCCGCTGCAGATGGGATTTTAAGATTTTAAGAAAAATAAAGACTAAAGGAGTATTTAAGGGGGAAGACAAAAGCCAGGTATCAAAAAGATAACCTGCACAACAGGTATGTTCATTGGCACAGGCAGAGGCATCGTTTTAAAGGACTGACCTCCCACCGTCCTCCCTCCTGGGATTAGTCCCACTAGCTGAACAGGAGCACTTGCCTGAGCAAGGACGATTTACAGAAAGGTCATCCTAGTCCGTCCCCCCCAGCTCCCCAGGTGTTTGTTCCTTTGCTCTGTTGCATGCAATACTTTTACAATATGGGTTATTTCTTGTACAATACCCCCTATATAACTGGATGGATTAACACTGTGGTTTTAATCAGTTTCTCTGCTGCTCAGTAGAAACGCTGCAGAGGTTTTGACTGGCAGTTTACAGGCCATTCGTTTCAGTAACAGTGTTCATCCCTAAGCTTAAAGACACCGATGATCAAAGAGTCAAGACCGTTCATCCATTGTAGCCCTCTTCAACTAAATACATTACCAGATTTAGATAAAATATTCTCAGTGCCTTCATGTCCTTATGGAAAAAGGGAGCTTCCTGAAACATCTGAGTAGTTTTTTTCAGGGAAATCTTTGCTTTCTCTCTGTCACTCAATACTAACAGCTACACTGAGCATCCCTATGATGCTCACCAACAGCAGATGCCCAAGAAAACTCAAATTACCGGGTCAAAGATTGAAACATATATACAAACCAATTTACCATATGTAAATGGTTTACTATCATATGCCGATTTCTTCATTCTGAACAGTGTAGTCCAAAACAATTTCCACTAAAGTCACAAATTTCAGAATGGTTTTAAATGCTATATTATAAGCAGCATCATGTTTTCACAGTTATTTCCATGAATATTATCAGCTCACCCATTAGAAAGCTGAAAGACATACACACTAAGCGAGTCACAAATTACCTGGAACCACCAGTCCCATTCACATCACCTTTGTATGAGAAAGTAATGAAGGAGTATTTTTTACAGAATGGGGTATTTAATGTGAAATGAGTCATGGAGATGACACTGTAGGTAATATATATTAAACATGTAGATTATGGCTGAAGGAAGGACAAGAAAAATGAGAAACAAGCCTGACATTCTACTCTGCTTCCCAAATCTCGTGACTTTGGTTCAATATTAATGGACACCATGAGACAAATCTTAGTCTTGCAATTTTGTTTCTAAATAAATGTTTATCTGGAAACAAAAGAGTAGTGCCACTACAGTATCTGAGGAGCTTATCTTTGCATAACTGGGTTCCCAACATGAAGACTATGTTAACAGAAGAGTAAGTTCTGTTCTTAGAATTTAAGTAATAAGCTATTACAAATCTCCTGCTATTTCCTCATCTAAAGTGACACTGTTTTGCAATTTGAACGATCTCCACCTTTTACTTTGACACCAGAATACATAATTTGGAATCTGGATATATACTAGATTTTATCCTTCATACAACCTGCAGTCAATGGTTGAATGAATAAATGTGAAGAATCATTATGGGAAAGCCTCACTAAACTTGCTACTCTAACCTTTTAATGGTTTTCTTTGTGATACCATTGGGCTAAGCTCTGCACTGCTCCCCAGCCCAATTCTCCCAAGATGACACCCGTCACACAGAGGACACATCAGTTCTGGCCGTTTAACCTACTATCCATCCCCTAAAGAGCTCAGCAAGCGGTGTCCCTGCTTCCCTTGCTGTTCAGCACATAACCCAGATGACCACTACCTCCAGATCTTCAAAGTAAAAATACAAATAATCTCATTTGCAGATATTCCCACACTGCAGACTGCAAACCTGATGCTTCAGCAAAAGAGGATTCCAAGGAGAACACTGCAATAACCTCTTGCTGTACAGGCACAGGGACAACCACAATGGCTGCATTTTTTTTTTTTTTTTCTCTTAACTCAACCCACATTACTAGGTTTTACTAGGTTTACTAGATATTTCACACAGGTGTCAAGGAGGCTCCCTAGGACAGTCTGCAAAGGCAACACCAAGCCACAGCCTGAAAACGCTTCCAAACACACATCTTGAAAGGCATTAAAAAACCCCAAGATTTAGCTGATGATTAAGCCCACTTTTTAATTTTTTGTTTCCTTGGGATGGACTAACACTTCTGCCAATCAAACACTATTCAAATGACACATCGGTTTATGCAAATTGCTGCTCCCCAAAACTACATTGTTAAAACATGAGGAAGGAGGTGGGGAAAGGGGACACATCTGTGATCAAACAGGTGTACTGAAAAAGGTGGTATAACTAAGTCCTTTATCCCTTAGACATTTATTCAAAAGGGTAAGTTTCTGGTTACTAAATTCACAACTGCAAAATGGTGTTGTATGACCTAATCACAAAGCTGTAAGGTAAACATCACACACACACTCAAACGCATTACATATGGGCCTGCTTTAAAGTAACATTATTTGAAATCGCATGGCCTAAAAAATAACCTACAGTATGTGGCATATAGTTGTACAACAGGCTTCTTGCTAAAGAACATATTTTATCAAAATAAAGATTAATGAGATTCCAAAATATTCATCAGGAAATTTTCTTACAAGTAATAAAATCTTTTACATGGTATGTCAAAAGTTTTCTCTTTGAGGCACGAAAATAAATGCAGACACTAAGATTTTATAAGCGTGAAGAAAATGTTATCTACGATATAATTATATCTAGAGCTTCTTCCAGGCTACTCCAAATCACTTTGTGCGCTTCGGTAAATGAATCAAATACGTGACAGGAAACAGCACAGTAAACTAAATTAGAAAAAAAAAAAAAGAGAGTATTTAAAACTAGCAGACCAATTCTCAACATACGGAAGGACTGAAAGTAAAATCAAAATCAGTAGCACAGGCTAACATACACAAAAAATTATATGAGTTAACCATTAAAAAAATGTACCATGTAAATTACATATGGGAGAAATAGTAATGGTAAAATGCCATATGCTGATGTTGCACTAAAATGCTTCTTTGCAAGAATAAGCCTTAGGTCCAGTTTTGTTTACATCTTCAACAGATGTATGTATCACATTAATGTAAGTTATCAATTCTATTGAACCAGGAAAAACTGCACATTCAAGAGAAAAACATAAAAATAATTTAGTGCCCTCAGAGATCAGAAGTTCAAAGCTTATAAAACCCAGAATCAGAAATTAAGTATCTAGTTGCAAAAGAATTGTAACAACATACTAAAGTGAAGAAGAAAGTTGAGAAGCGGCAATGCTCAAAGTTATTTAAAACAGTTGTCAGAAATAAAAAAAAATACAATTTGGGTTTGTGAGACACTAGCCAGAAGACCAAAAGTTTGGTCTTCCTACACAAAAGCATCATGTTACAGAGAAAAAAACCCAACCAAACAAAACCCACACTTAACAGATGACCTTCAGACTAAGTCCAATAAATCATGCCTGTGGAATGGTGTTGTGGGCACAAAGATATGGAGAACTGAGCTAAAAAGCTGAAAACAAGAAAAAGTTGTGTAAAAAGAGCAGACTAGAAATAGCTTGAAGAAAGTGGAAAGGAATGGAAGCATACAGCTAGAACCAGTGCGTGCATGCAGGTTCCATATTACGAAGACAATGAGGAATATGTAAAATGGCACAAAATATGGCTGGAATAATGGCATGAAGTTACAAAAAAGAACTACTAAACACCATGTAAATCCTCCTGTCAGTGAGACACAATCATTGAAATAATCTTTGAAAGGAAGCCTAATTGTTTAGAACATATATAAAAACCTCACTGACCAAGACAATATTAAAACTCACAGGTCTACAACCCTGCTTTAGCAAGCAGATGGACTAGATAACCTAAATAATTTTTTCACCCCTAACTCCTATGATGATGTTCAGAAGATCTGACGGGCTCATGCACAATACCCTGCAGTCCTACAAGTATGTGAGCAAGTACAGTAAAAAGACATTGACATCAATTATGAAGACCAGCACAAAAATATATATACTCCACAACCTCTTTGTAAGGCTACATTTGTTTTGTTTTGTTTTTTTTAAAGGCACCTCATCCTCTAGCTATTGCCAGCTTTTAAAAAAAAAAAAAATCACTTTTCAGTTTGAGCAAGAGCTCAATAGTGAGAAGGAAACATCTTTCAATTCACATTTGAACAGCCACTTCTTACATTCCAATTGTAATCAGAATGACAGTCTTTAAAAACAAGCATGCTGGACTATTGGTTTTATGTACAGCAATTCAAACAACTGTAACTACATATTGTATTGTGTAAGCAAAAGCACAACATTCATTTCATACTCACACCATTATCCTTTGTATACACAAACTCAAAAGAACTCTTAATACTAAAACATTAAAATGCACCCATGGAGTCTTCCCTTACTAGACACATTTAATACATGTTTACAATATATATACACATATATAATATACATAACTTCTAGAATTTTCAAATAAATCTTTGTAATTTCCTCTTCAAAAAGAAATAAAATAATGACACTGAAAGAATGAGTCAAGTACACAGAACTCTCACAAGGTTGAATGCTCAGTTTTGCAGCCAAGTTTCCCCCTTTCCATCATAACCAAAACACTTTATAAAAACTAAGTAATCTGAATTAGTATTGTACTCTGTTTCATGGTAAAAGTTCTAATCTTATCTATGGAAATATATTGCATATCAATATAATGAAGTGACATATCTGAATATTCTGAGCAATAAAAGGTGTTCCAGGATATTTTAGCAGTAAATATCATGTGTTGCAGGCTCAAACAGCACAGGTCAACCTTTTATTCTAAATAATATAGTTGATTTAAACTCTGAGATCAGCTTCAAATGTGGTCCCATCCCCAACTGTCACTCTAAAAACAACACAGTCAAGCCCTATGTTGATATCTTTCAATGATTCCTTTTTAAAAAGTGTCAGTTTAAAGGTAAAGATTTATTTATCAGTTTCCAGTCTTAACCGCAGGCTGGTATGTGGAAGAGTTGCACTGGGTTCTTTCCTACTCACATCAGCACCAGAAATCATCTCCAGCAGAAATTCTGCCTTCCATTCCCATTAGAGGAAAACACCAACTTCAGGCTTATGAGCAGTAATAAAGCTGATGATGACACCTAATAGAAAAGAATCCACTCACCTTCCTTTAAGAAGGGATAAAAAGACTAAAAGATTGGATTAAAAGTTATTTGTCATTCAAATCAACAGAGAAGCTCCGAATAGATAAACAAAGCACATCCGTTGAGTACTTACAAGAAGCACTCATTCTTCAGGTAACCTAATCAATGGCACAATATGCCCAGTGAAGCGGACAAGTTAAAAAGTTGCACAAATTGTGAAGCTGGGAAATACCTCTAGAAGTAGCAGAATCTCTGAAACCGATGGAACTTTGTATAGTTCCCACCTGTTGCACTAGTAGGACTCATAGAAAGCATCAGGTATAGGTTTAATCTTCAGAAGAAGTATTTCACTGTTATCCTTAATGCCCAGAATGATACCCTTGTTGGCAGGAACAGAAAGAGGAGATGAATGTTTGATAGTTAAATTTTAGGACAGCTTCTTTGAAAAGCTTTGTGATAAGATATTCTTGTGCCAGATCTCCAAGAATAAACAGCATTATGAATCTGAATAAGTTAAATTTGCTACTGCAGTATATACAGACTGCTTCAGTCTGCTGTTAATTGGGACTAGACTAAAGGCTCAGCTTCTAGCCACATGCTAATACAGTCTTTCAAAAATTATATAATTTTTTTTGCAAACTATATGTTTACTGTATAACACAGAGATTTAACAAAAACTTTACTGCATTTTAATTTATGTTAGTAATTTGTTTTCCTTTAACTGCATTTATCTTAGGCTAGCAGCCAGGTGGCTGAGATTAACTATCCACTACCGCTCTCTGAACAAGATCTACTTTATTAATACCAAAGGGATGACAAAATGCCTCTCACATGACACAGTGATGAGCATGTGAACGGACACTTTTTCCAGGTGATATAATTTTAAGCACATTAAGATTCATCAATGAGAAGTATCCTAGCAAGTTTCCCTCTTTTCCTACTCCCTGATGCAATTAGACCCCTTCTTTCCAGTACTCCATTTTATTAATAGAGAATACATAGACCTAGTTTCACCCAAGGCCTGCCTGGACGAAATTTCACACCCTCTGAAATAAAAGCATTTCTTTTGTTTTTTAACTATTTGAAACTGAGAGTTTCCAAGCTCTCAGCACCAGCTGAGCTCACAGAAACCAGAACAAACGTCAATTTAGAAAACAGCACCCTGCAAAACTAAACACTTACAAACATTCTCTGAATTATAGGGCAGGGTAAGAAGACCCATGCCCTCCTCTTCTCTGTTGTGCAGCTGGTTAAATATATACAAAGCTAGAGTTGAAAGGGAAGCACTCTGTCATACAAACACTTTAGCCAGGGCATCTGCTCCTGCACTGGCAATATAACATTTGGAGGGGTGGAATGCCACATCATGAATGGACTCATCAAATTTTTTGCGATGAGCAGTAAATTCTTGGATGCAGGTCTTGCTTTCAAGATTCCACAAGCGAATTGAACAGTCATGACCTAAAGAAAGGGGAAAGNNNCATGACCTAAAGAAAGGGGAAAGAGTTTTCTTTATAATTCTCATGTCTGCCATTGTTATGAGAAAAAGAAAATGAAATCTGAATGTACTTACTGCCAGACATCAAATACAAGCCATTGGGATCAACAGCTAAACTCGTAACTGCATCTAAGTGAGCTACCATGGAGTGGATCAGTTTTCCTTTGAAAGAAAAGATGTTTCTAGGTTATTTTCTGCAATTCACTTTGTTATCTGTATTCACTGCTTAAACCCTACCACACCTCATATTATAAATACAAGGTCTCGTCCCATGATTGAATCATTAAAACTACGCAAGAAGTCATTCTTTCAACGTTTACAGTCTCAGGAGAACTACAGTACCAATACCACCAACTTTGTCAGACCTTTGTTTCATGTGTACAAGACCGCTGTGAAGCTGCAATCACTGTCTCTCTTAAGTAACTGCCCCTTAAGTGAATTGAACGAGTTCAGGAGTAGTATCTTGACTGGCAAGGACAGGGGCTGAGTAATATTCTCAGATAATAAGCAATGAATATGAACTACATAAGAATATGGGATAACTGTAGTCAACCCAGAGAGAATTAATGTTCTATTACAGCTTATTATAATTACAGTAATGATTTCATGTTAAAAGAAAGAAATTGTGGGCCAAAGGTGATCTTTTTTGTTGAAGATAATAAAACAGAAAAAACAAATGAGCAGCTGTTTCCTCTACTATGTATTACAGAACTACATTATCAAACAAATCAGCTATTTTCAGCTTTTTCCTCAGCTTCTATTGGGTCCTTTCATCTTTTCTTATGTAACATACATCTGGGGAGTAGCAAACTGAAAATCAACAAGAATATTGAAAGGTCTCAATTTAACTTTTAAGACAGTGTGACCTGGAAGCAGAGAAGTCACAAACTGAAGATTATCAAGATTCACAATCAGAATACCAGATTAATACTACCATTCCTATCAAAAAGTCCTTTAAAACCTAAGACATTTATAATTGCACATCTCAGTGCAACTCTCACTATAAATTACAAAAAGTATTATAAGCTGTCCAGCTGTTTCTGCAGAAGTGAGATATCTGGAGAAACACAGGGGATCAAATTGAGAATGATGCCTACAAGGGAACTTCTACCTTCAAGCCATCAGGCAGAGGTCTTGGAAGCACTGAAGGAGTGCCAGAGCTTCCTGCCCTCAGACCAAAATAACAACACAACAGAAGAAACATGAACATAAGTACACGAACATTTTAAAAAAGCTTCCTTTCATGTTACGTATCAATAACCCCCATAGGTAAGGCATTTTAAAAGCACGGTTCCTTATCACTGTGCCAATAAATTTATAACTGGGCTGGCAATCTTTGGGCTCTACTGGCGATGACAGACTTCTGTTCTTAACATACCTCAGCATTTATGTGAATAATATTAATCATAATGAAATTCTGTTTATGTTTTATGTTATATAACTGCTATGACTAGGACCTGCTGGAAAGATGCATACCTGTATTGTTGTCGTAGAATTTGATGTGTCTGTCTTCGTGAGCAGTGATACTAATTGGAAGAGTTGGATGGCTGATGACTCTGTTTATCTGACAGGAGGAACTGACTGCTAAGAAAAAACCCATACATATCAATACTACTGCTAATCAAATCTCTAAGTCCTATGAAAGGCTGCTACTAAGAAATAAATATGTAATCAATCTTATATGCAAAATAGTTCTTACCTTTATATAATGGAAACTCTCAATGAGCACCTTATGTAATGTGGTTTACTCTAAAATACTTTCCAAATTACGCACATACAGAGGCATACATAAACCATGTGTATGAGTGTAAATACAAACAAGTAAGGTCAACTTTTGGCCCTGGCTTTAGATAGGCACATCAGGCAAGAATGTGAAGCCAAAAACTGAGTGAAAATACCTTTTCTGCACTTCCCCACCTCCACACTCCTTCTCTGGTCAAGCCAAACTGTCTTCATAACATACAGACAGTACAGGAAATTAACATTGCAGGCAGTACGTTTCTAAGCAAACATGATCCTGTGCCTTCAACATTACAGAGCAAAACCCACCTACCATTATTTGATGTACATAGATTAAAATTCTTATTGAAGAAAAGGATGTTAGACTATTCATAGAAGAACTTTTTCCTGGTCTTCAAGAATCTTGAAATATCACACATACACACACACAAAAAGTATAGGGATTTTTTCAATTGGAAATCTAGGCACTGCTGTGGTGCACAGCCTAGTGCAAGAGTGGTCTTAAGAGGCATAGATTACCACAAAAACACAAATAGCCACTGCACAGAACATCAAAATACAGTTATCTTCCTTCATGTGGGAGTTGACTGTTTCTAGTTAAACTGCTGCCAAAGAACACTCACATCATCCAATCAAAATTCTTACTAAAATAAACAAAATAGAATACTACTATAAGATCACTTGCTACCAAGGTGGTAAAGACTTCAATTTACATCTTTCTAGAAAAATCTGAACCTTCAAGTAATGTCTGCATCCACAGGACACTTAAAAATTATGAAAGTGTAAATTAAGGAAAAACACATCCATATTAATAACCCCCCCTAAAAGTACTAGAAGTACATGAGACTGCATCAC
>VZTL01050884.1:2375-16733 GCA_013400535.1 Scopus umbretta | reverse complement strand
CCCCATGTCCTGCACTAAGGCAGAATTCCCAGTGGTTAGCTGTAAGAGGAATCTCCTCCTGCCCAGCTTTGTGTCCTGCCCCATCCCTGGAAATTTCCAGAAAATATTACTAGAATGAATTTTACTTAAATTAGATAATAGTTCTTGCAACACCTGGATTTCGCTTTTCAAGACATACACTACTCCTCAACAGTACCAATTTTTTTTGATGGCCCAGCTTTGTTCCCCACTATTTACATAATGGACCCATCCTGAATTGCATCCAGCTGAAAGTCTGCCTTTGGAAGACTTGAGGCACATCAGCATTCAGAGATTCTGAACGTACAGAAATCTGGCAACATCTGTGCATGCCTTCACACTCCAATGTGCTCCCTTGAAGGGTGAAGGCCTGTCAGTTATTGAGTGTTATTCCACAATTAACCCTGTTGGGAGAAATGTCCACGCTGTCGTGGATTGTAACTGTAAAGCTTGTAACAAATCATCATAATGCAATCAATCCTACCAGTGCTGAAAACCTTTCCCTTTTCCTCTGGGGCATTTAAAATGTCATTTGCTATGCGCATTTTCCCCTTTATATGTTTTATTATTAATAATAATAATACAATAATGATGAAAAGATCCTCGAAGAAGCCTCAGGAAAGGAATTTTATAAACATTACCGTGGAATAAAATAAGTGCATTCCATTTTATCAGGACATTTTCCATTATAAATGGCCAGCTTTCTCATCACCCTGCCAACAGCTTTGCCTGCCATCTGTTCACTGATGTCATAATATAAAGTTCACTCACAAAACTGCTTGTTGGGAAGCCCAGGGTTGTGCTAGAGAAGTTTTGTTTAGAAATATATATGCTGGCATGTCTTTTTTTTTTTTTTAAAGAATGACTTTTTTGTTTGTTTCAAAGCTCAGATTGCTGTCTTCACTATACAAAGATAATGACCAACATTTTATGAAATTACTGGAGATTTTGGTTCTTTCTGTTATGGAGGCATTAATTTAGGCCACCTTGAGAGAGAGAACCCAGGAACCGGGTTTTCAAAACGTGCTGTACATTTGTCTTCTGGAAAATAGACTCAATTCAGGAGGCTAACTTGGGCATCTGAAATTCTTAACCAATGTCTCAGAAAATACATGTCAAACAGATCTGTCTAGGAAGAGAAAGGGGAGGGGAGAGAGATGTGTCCCTCAGGGAAAACAAAAATTTTTTTTGAAAGAAAGAAAGAGATAAAAGAAAGAAAAGCAAGGAAGAAAGCAAGCACATCTCCCCTCATGTCTCCAGTTTTCAGAAAAACCCACAGAAATTACAGGTGGGAAATGAAAATATTATGTATTTAACACTTCCTCTCTCCCAGGAAAAAAGATAATTGTTCTTGGAAATGACAACAAAAACATAATGGAAACTTGATGTCAGAGTACTGCTACGGCCAAGCTCAGCTTTGGCTGGACTGTACTTTCCATCATGCATCATCGCCATTTTCTAGTCTTTCTAAACTCAGAGAAGCCCACACCTTTCCTTTGCCACCCTAGTCACAGCAGCACCAAGAAGCATTCACTGTGTCCTCCCCTGCTGCCCCAACCCTGGCCAGCCTTCTGCTCCCCAAATGCTTCCAGTGAACCTGCCAAGTCCTTCCTGGGAGGTGGAGACTGCATGATCTGAAAACCAGGCAGGCTAGACTGTGGTAGGAGTTGGTGTGGTTAGGAGTGGTTAGGACACAGGCAGAGGAATGAGCTCCAGGACTTTGAGGTGGTGGCAGGTTTTGGGTGGCAGTGCAGAAGCAGGCAACCAAGGTGGGGAAGGGGCTGGGAGGGGCAGGAAGGATGCAGATGCCACAGACACACGGTCTGAGGAGCTTTTGTCAACCCCATGTGAGGTGAAGGCAGCCTGGCTTCTGTTCTGTGTGTATCTGTAGAGGGTCTCCCATGGGATTTCCTTGTTGGGGAAGCCATCTTGCTGCTAACATGACAAGGTGAGATGTGGACTCCCTGCCTGCGCCATGGAGGTTTGGAAGAAGCATGGAGATTAGCCCAGGAGGATGCATGTCGACAGACTTAGGGTGCTGTTCCTTGGTGTAGACCCATGTAAAACACTGTGGGCACAGCCAGAAGCTCCTTCTGAGCCTTTCCACCAGGGCTTGCTGCCAGGTCATCCATGGTACCTCAGCCTTGATGCTGCGGTCTTGAGTGGGTACCTGTAGCCAGAGCTTCTGTTTCATGACCAGACTTGCAGCATACTTCTGAACACATTAAACTCTGAGGCTAGCACAGGAACAAAATGGTAGGACTCTGGGAAGAAAAAGGACATTGGAAACCCTGTTTCATAAGAGAAGGCAGGGAATTTTGCTTGCTTTTTGTAGGAAAACAAGGGTCAGGAAAGGATGGCTTAACTTTCTGTGACTACGCTGAGGTTGGAGAGAGTAAGATGCCAGAAAGGGGGAAGTGCTATTTAAGTTGAAGTAAAAATATTTCATACCAGAAGATACAAAGATAAATGTGGCCAGGAATAAACTAAAACTGGAAATAGGGAGAGGGTTTCTGACCATTTGAGGAGTAAGCTTCTGGGCTCCTCAAAAGAGGAGTAGGGATAAAGAATCCAGCTTGCCCTCCCGTGGAGCTTTCCCCTGTGTAAGAGGATAAAACGCTTGTTAGCAGGGATGTGTGGTGCCAGGAGGGCTGAAAGGGATGTAATGTCCCCATGCTTTCTGCTCTTCTACCCCAAAAAGCCAAAGTGTTTGGCCCTGACTTCTGAGCCATCTCCCTGCAGAATTCAGCATCGTTGCCTATCTAAATTGGAACACCACATTTGTAATTAAGTCTCAGGCAAGATTCTTATTCAGTAAGCGGCCCTAAAAAGCCCTTTTTTTTTGTCCTTGGCCAGATCCCAGATCACTGAAGAAAGCATCACAGAAGCTAAAAATGAGTCAATTTAATACAAAATGGGAAATGTTCCTGGGTCAAGTGTGCATCTGTGCCTCTTTATATATCCTAGTCTAAATATAGGTATTCTGAGGACTTGCTACAGATAACTGGAGAAAGGAAGGTGAAAAGAAAGAAGCCACTTGATTTCCTTTTGCCCTTCCCCCAGCCCTCATAGTGTTTTCAAACCTTGAGCTGTGCCAGTTTAACCTCTTGAAGGCTCTAGATAGTGAAGCCACAAAACTAGGAGAATTGGAGGAAATCCCATGTGCAAAGTCGAGTGGCAAGGAAAGGCTTTTCTTTTTTAATCACTGTGTTTAATCCTGCCTTTCCTAAACACTGTCAAAGGCTGGAGTCGGTCATTTGTTTTCTTAAATTACCATAAACTGGAATTTATGGGCCAGGTGATTCTCTTTGAAAAGAGTCCTTGTGTGCTGGAGAGGGGAGGGTGGGGACAACATGTCAGTAGGGAGCTTTTGGACTACTCCAAAAGCATTCTTTGTTGTTCTCTCTTCCCATCAATGTTCCCCCACAGAAAAATAAATAAATAAAACTGTTCAACCTTCTTTTACCAGCTGCCCACAAAGGTTCCTTTCTTAACTCTTTTTTTCTTTTTTTTTCTTTTCATTGGTCCTCCTGATTCCTTGGCACAGCAAAGGAGGAATAAGAGAACTCTAGAGACAGTGGGATTCTCTTGGGGACACCTTGCTTTCAGTACTTTTTTTTTAGTGTAGTCCATTTTGGGGACAAGTAGGTGGCTTTTTTTTCCCCTAAAGAAGATTTCAGGGGGTAGGTCAAGGGTGTCTTGGGACGTGAATCTTACCCCTCTTTATCATGAATCAACCTCTTTGCTGAGGAGGAGAAGGATGTTGTTTTGTGTTCCCAACATCAACACAGATTTCCCTAGGCGAAGTACTCTGAGCTTCTCTACATTGTATACGGTACACTTTTTAGTGAGGTTTATGCTAACATGTTTTACCTTGTGCTGCCTGGGGCTAAGAAAGGGAATAAATTGCTTTCTGGGTCTCCTATGGATTGGACAAGAAGTAATGGGATTAAATTGCACTGAGAAAGAGTCAGGTTAGACATCAGGAAACACTTCTTCACAGTCAGAATAGTTAAATGCTGGAATACATCGCCTAGGGAAGGGGTGGAATCTGTGTTATTAGAAATTTTAAAGAAGTTAGAAAAGTATTTGGCAGAAATGGTTTAATAGAGCTGAATCCTGCCTTAGGACAGGGGATTGGACTCAACTGGTGTTCCTCAGCCCCTGCTTCCCCTCTCTTAATTAATCCAAGGATGACTTCACCTTTCTGATCCGGGAGGCACCACAGTTCACCTAGTGCAGTGTTTCTACAATAGATTGCACTTCCAGCCTACTGCAAACTGAACCGTGTTACTGTCATCATCCCTCCTGCCCTCCCTGACTTCCTTGCTTGCTCCCACATGTAGAAATGAGTGTGTATGCTGGAAAATTAAGTTGTTGCAAAGTTTCCTGGTTACTGCCTGATGCCTACCAGACCATGGACCACAGACTGAAGAATGCTGGCTGTAGTGACCTCCTGAGGTCCATTCCAGGCCTAATTTCTCTGATCCTAGCAGTGCTCATGTGGTTCATCACCATGGCTCTATTAATGCATGATAATTTGAACCTTGGTAATAACTATGCTCCTGAGCCCTGGGAGAGAAAGGACTGTGTAGTGGTGAGCTCAACAGTCTGGAAACAAGACAGATAACTTCAAATCCTAGTGCCATTTCTGCCCAGGGACAAGGGAGATATCCGAAATATCACATGCCAGCAGCAATAAATTGCAGAGGTGTTCAATGAAAATTGAAAAAGGCATAGATAAAATCGGTATACTTATCATTTGTGCTTACTTATGCACAGGTCTAGCCAGGTTCTTCAAGGTTTTAAAGGTGTGATGCAGTACTTATCCTGCTTAGTATGAACATACAGGTGAATACAAATCAGAATATTATGTACCATTAAAACTTTTATAGTTTCCCCATAGAGAGACCCGCCAAACATGTTTAAGAAATGTTTAGCCTTCTCTGCCTTCGTGGGACTTATTTCTTGGAAGAGGGGTTTACTTCATCTGAATTTTTGGAAAGGAAATCTGAGGCACACAAAAGACATCAACCTGTCTTGTGCTCTGAAATACTTCCCAGCTATGTGGCTCAGATGGAAAGGAAGCAAAGGGTGAGGCTGAAGTCAGGCAGTGGGAAAGTCTAGCAGCAACATGATACTGCTACGTATTTCACACCTATAGAGGAGCGAGTCCACTTTCACCCTCTGACTCCAGAGGAACCTGAGAGACTTTGCCATTTGCTCCAGAGCTGGCTCAACAGTTGTCATCATCCAAGATTTATGCTCAATATTGGATATATATCTGGCTACCCAAAGAGGTGGTATAGCTCACACAGTCCTTTGACAGATACTGATTTTTTTTCTGCCAATCTCTCCAACATCCACCCTGCAGGAATCTGATGTATCCATATAAATATTGCATGAATCATAGTTCTCTGTCCAAAGCCCTGGGTGCTCCAGTTCACCTGCCCACACCTGATCTGCTTGTCCTCTGCCCTTGTGTTGTGCCCCTTGGTCATTAACTGTAATGGTTTCTGGATGCACCCTGTGCGACAGGAACGACAGCACAATAGACCTCACTCTGGGAGTCTGAATCGAATACACAAAATCAAGCCAGATCCTCATATACTGGAAACAGGTTAGTTCCTCTGAGTGGCACAGAGCTCTGCTTCTTTATACTAAGCAGAGAACTGCTTTTTTCCTCCTGCCCTGGGTTAGGGACATTTAAGATACAGGGTCTTAATTGTCTGGGATGTTTTTGTGAATGTCTGATCCTTTCTTCACACATCAAATCCTTCATCTTTAATGCCACAATTCCTGGCTCAGAGATTTGTGCTCCTTCCTTGCATTCAACACCACTGGACACAATTTCCAGTAATCTCTGGAAGAGTCATATGCTTACTGTTCTCCTGACCCAAATCCAAGGTGACGAGAGGTGTAATTTGCCCTGCTTGTTCCCAGCAGCTAGAGGCCTTCGAGGTCTTTGCATCAAGGAAAGGATGTAGAGTAGGATACATCATTTCTCCCTTGCCTCTGGGCTGTGCTTTCCCTTCAGTCTTCAGGGGAAACCTGGATGTTTCCCAAGGACAGAAGAAATCAGACATGGGTGAATATCTGCAGGCTAGAGAGTGAACAGTGCCCTAACAGGGAAGTGAGATAGCACATTCATGAGAGAGCTGACTGAGTGGCTGATGGAGGCACTGCAGCTTCATGTCTGAACTAGATTCAGGACTACTATTTTAATAAACATTTTTTCCTAATGGAGCTGGGTTGCTGGGCAATGCAAAGGCTAATGGAATACCCCATCATTTCTAGAGCACAGGAAAGGGATTTGTTGACCTTCATAGAGGAAGGATGATTTTATAGGGCAGGCATTTGGATAGGACCCATGGGACTCTCTTCTGGTTTTGCCACAGATGCAGGCAAGTCACTTAGGCCAAGACTTTCAGAAGCAATCAACAAAGGAGGAGGGAGAGTAGCTCAAAATGGCAGTGTCCCCACCCATTTAAAGTGGGAGCTGGCTTGCTTTGGGGACAGCTGACAGAAAGGGTTTGCAGAGAAGCCCAAAGGCAACAAGGTATGAAGAGACTTTCTAAGTAGAGGAGGAAGCTTGACACATTTGCTAGGGAAATAGGTTGGACTGGGATGACCAAAAGCCTGAAATCACCTCATCACCTTTTTTTAAGATAGAAGTTCCTCTGATGAACTTCCAGCAAGGTTTATTTTTTAATACTTATTATCTGATGTTTGTTTTTCCATAACGACTAAGTAATGACAGACTGCCAACCTCCCCTGTTAGATACCAGGAAATATGCATGGTGCAGAAGTCATGACATTATATCGCAAACTTCACAAACTTGAACACTGTTTGTGCAAGTGGCTTTTCTGATGCCTGATACAGTGTTATGCTTACATATCTTAGCATTGACTAAGTAACTCTACTCTAATGGGTCACCTATTTGCATTCAGTTTAAAGTGTTTTGAGACCTCTGCTTAGCTGTTTTAGCTATTCACCATCTCTAATAATTGACCAAAGGGGACACAGTTCAATTATCTAAGTTTTGTCTCCTTAGCAAAATCAGGTAAATATTTATGTATGTATTTGACTACTTTTCATCATTAGGTTCTGAAATGAGGCAAGAGATCCACCAAAGAAGGATAAAGTCAGTGCCTAAGAAAGGTCACACTCAGAGCTCCTGTTCTTAAGTGGTGGAGCCTGAAAGTACAAGCTGCGTACTCGTACCAATGGTACGAGCCATCAAAATAAAGGGGGAAGATGAGTGCTTTACAAGAGAAGCCCTTTCTCATTCCTCTGCTTCACCTGCCCTGAAATAACCAGTCTGAAGACTGCTGCATGGTTAAGAGGTTACCTCCATAGACCAGTCTCTGGTCTTCTCCCTGAGTGCAAGTGGGAACAGGCACTCTGAATTTCACCCTGCAGTGATGGGGGACACAAAGGGTCTTGGTGCCTCCTCTGAGCCCTGGTGCATTGATATAGAAGATGCCTTTCCAAGGGCGAAGGCACATACATGCCTGCTGCCTTCGCAACCCTCTATTTGTGTATGATTTCCTCGTGGGTAGGATACCCTTTGCTGGGAAGTGGCAGGCATGAGAGAAGCGACTATCTTTCAAACTTAATTTGAATGACATTTTTGGCCTGAATATCCAGAGAGTTTTCAAATGCGACTGCAGTGGGGTTCTGTTGGTTGCTTTGTTATTTGGTTTTACTTCTTTTCCTTCCCTCTTGAGCACTTTGGCTCATGTGTGTCTGGTTTATTCCCTCTTCATGTTTATACAAAGAACAGATTCACTGGGGAACGGGGCATCTTCATTACATGCTGCCTTCAGGTCTCCTCTGTCCACCTGGGGCTACCCATATTCTCTCCTATGAAAGGGAAAGAGGGCCTGGGTCATGACATATCTTTGTCCCCAATGCAACACTGCAGCTGCATTGACATTCATATGCAGATCATATCTGAACCATGAGAAATACCTCAGGGCAACATCCTCAGGCACTCTGAGCAGCTAAAGTCCCACTGGTTTCCAGATCAGAGGCCAGACAAGTGAGTCTTCAAGTCAATATATCTGCTTATAGTTTCTGTAAGTAAGCAACTGATTAAATTCTCTGGAGCATGCCAATGTCTATGCAGAAATATACTGCTAAAGGAGGGGAGGACCGGGAAGGGAAGGAGTTCTCTAAATCTTTGGGGAAAGATAATATGTTGTAAATAAAGCTACATATCATTAATTAACTTAGCATAATCACCCTGTAATTATACTGATAGTCATTTATCTTGGGCTCACACCAAAAACCCTTAATGGGGAAAATCCATCATATCCAGTTTTTGTCCAGATGTTTAATTACACCACTAAACTAATCCTAAAGGTTCTGTCAGCTTCATTATGGTACCATTAGAAATAGAAAATCAGAAAGTGCTCTGAGTGCCTCTGCCTCCCTGTCACGCTTGTCCTAACCCATGGGCAAGAAGGATGGAGCGGAGCTGGAAAACCCAGGCTACCATATTTCTAATGGACCTCATGAGTAGTTGTGCAAAAACTGTTTGGCAATACTTTGATCACAAGCAGGAGACTGATTGGTCGCTGCTGGCACTGAGTGAGGAAATCTAGGGGTTGATGTTAACCCCAGGTGAAGGGCTGGCATGAGGCAAACACATTGCTTCAGGCCTTCTAACACTTTGCAAAAATTCAGATCTGACTGCATGGAAAATATAAATGGAATTAGGATTCCAGGGAAAATGTAATTTTTGTCGGTGCTAAACTTGGTCTGAAGTGCTATGACCCTGAAGTAGCACTTCAGGCATGTCTTGATTTGACCACTTTGCCATTACAAGGACATTATAGAACAGTATAAAAAATTATCTGTAGGCTACATGAGGAATGGATAACAGGATATTTGACCATTCTTCTATTTCCTGCCATTGAAGCTGCCACAATTATCTGTATAAATTTAAAATGTATATAACTGTCGCAGACACTGAATGATTGAATAATTGGTTAATTGAACAAATTATTAACTCAAAATGAAAGAAGGGTCTTGACCAAAGCACATTAACTCTCATGGTTTAAACTGTCAGCCTTAAAGATATTGTCATGTTATGTGAGCAGATGATTTTGTAAAAGACCTTCCCAGCCTTTCCAGATCTTCTTCTTAACTTGCAAAAAATGTAGTGCAAGTCAGCTCCATGTAGGATTGTCTCTATTTTGCAATGCTGCTTTTTAGGTGAGAAACACTGCAGAATGAATTCCTCCTTTGAAGATGGAGCTCTCATTCCAGAGAGGAATTTGAATGTTGGCAGCTTCTGTTTCATTTAGGACCTGCACCCTATTGCTTATTATTTCCTGGTAAGCATTGGTAAAGAGGTAATATACACTGATGAATGCATTCTGGTCTCTGCAGTTAATTATGGCTCTAACAGTGAACCAGACTTCAAGGTCCTGAAATGCATCACCATTTTCTTGAAAAACAACACCTACTTCACTTTCAAATACATTCATGCTGTGCTCCTAAAATTAATTCTACTGGCCGCCTTCGTTGCCTCTTGCTTTTATTTTATTTTAGGAAATCCAAACTAAGCAAAGGACCAATTTTTTCCCTCGAACAGGATTGCACCGAGATTCAGTTTGTTATCTCCTATGTAAAATCACAGATCTAACTGCCTGAATTCACAGACAGCTTTTCTGTGCTTTAAGAAAATGGCTTCCACCATTGGGAAGGGACATATGGTCCTATGTGCTGCATTTCAAAGTAGTCCTGAAGAACTGGGCTGAACCCCAGAACGCAAGTCTGTCTTCACCATACAGCCAGGGCAATGAATGGGAGAGCTGTGCTCATGTACAACACTGATGAGCACTCTATGTGAGCTGGAGAAACACCAGGTATTACTTTTGGTCCCTGCAAAGTGTAAACCTAGAGAAGGACAAGCATGCAGTAGGATGGAAAGTTACACTGGGAAGCAATCTACAGACTAAAGACTGATTGAGCCAGAAGCTGTCTTTGAATTTTTCTTCTATTAATTTGTCAACAGAGGTCAGCATTAGCTTCCTCTTCATTCCTATTTTCTCCAAGAGGCTTCACCAGCCTTTCAGGGTAACAAGGCTGAAAAGGCTGGGAAGACCCTCGTGTTTGGCCAGGCTGTTTAACACACTAGAGACCTTGCTGCTGTTCTGGTTGTCTGGCCCTGGAGCTGCTGTTGTGGGAAGGAGACAGACAGCTCCACAGGCAGGTCAGGCCATCAGCTGCCGCTGCTCAGATCGCCTTCTGGAAGAACCCAAAGCAGAAAGATGAAAAATTTAGTTGTGCATAGGGTGTGAATATCCTCACGAGTATATTACTTACCATAAATGATGCCTCTCTCACCTGTTCACAGCTAAGTCTTGATAGTCAGCTCCAGACTGCATTTAACTCTGCCTCTCCCTGATGTTTAACAGTGTTTTCCTAGAAATTTTCTGGCCTCTCCAGGAAGTCAATTACCAGGTATGAGATCCTCTCCCTCTCTCCTCTGCTCATGCACATGCACAGGACAGAGGTGGTCAATGGAGACCTTACCGGTTATTTATTTATCAAGGGAAGCAAACCTAAACACAAAGAAGAATGGCTAAAAAAAGAATTTTTAAACAAACTCCAAGAACAGCAGCTGATCCTTCTCTTTTGTAAACAAGGCCTTTACTGTAATCTTTTTAACTCTTGCCACAAGCCAGATTTATCTTTCGACATTCTGCCCAGAAATCATTGCACTTCTCTGCAGCAGAATAAACATTCAAGGGACTCAGCCACATGGACACACACAGAGGAGGATAGGAGAACTTGGAGATCAAACTAGTGCAAAAATGTTTCACTACGATGGCAGGTCCTGGGCTTTTATTTCTAGAGGAAAAAGCAAAAAAAAAGCAATGAAATCAAATCCCTGCCTTGATTGTTTGTGAGTGGATAACTCACTTCCTTCGCATGTTTCTTATCCACTGATCCCGCACAAAGCATGAGAGTACTCCAACTCCTGTGCCTCCCTGTCATTTACTTCTTAAATCACTGCAAATATATACAGAAAAAAACCTTTGAGATAAAGCTGGCATGCGGGAAGAAATGCAACTTCCCCATCAGAGCTGTGGCAGTGTGACAAGCTCTCAGACCCCACCCAGTGAGCTGAGGCAACTGAAACAGCCCCAAAACTGCTGAATGGCAGGGGTTTGGTGTGGACCAAGCTCTGCTGCAGTGACTGAAGAAGGTGGAGGGGACACCTCTGCATGCAGAACATGTGCTTTGCGGCACACGTATGGTCTCGGGGCCTCTCCATAGTGCCACTGAATACCCCGGTAGGACAAGGAAGCACCTAGTACTGCTTATTTTTGTTTTTATTTTCAAGGGCAAACTTCTGGGCAAATGCCCAGGGACTCAAAGCTGGGTGCAGGAGCAATGACCAATTAAGTTCCTTTGTGTTACTGTAATGCTGAGATCTCCTCTATACCACTAGCAGAAGGAAGCTCACAGTTTTTCAAAAGGTTTATATTAGGTACTATAATAGATTTCTTAACAAATTCTGAAAAAACAAACCTTAATACAGAACCTGATGGTGGGGAGCTGAGTTATATAATTGACAGTTGCACTCGATTGACCTGAACATCCAAAATATTTCCAGTTTTTGGCTGATTCAAAAAAAGTCTATTCTACCTATCCTATCAGGACAGGTAGGCAGGAGCCTAGAGACAAAAAGCGGTTCAGGTATCCGGCACTGTGAAACAGTAGGTATGCAGAGGGCTTATGTACTCTTGCATGTCGAGGGGTACAGGGCTGAACAGGATTGATCAGGAAAAAACATGGCAACATGGGACCAAATAGGAAAGAGACAAGTGAATGAAGCACAGTTCTTGTTCTCTCCAGCCTGGCCACAGGCCTGGGCAAAGGGGTTCCCAGGGCCAAACTTCCACTGCCAGCATGTCATTAATTACCGATAAGATTCACTTGCTGTTGCACTTGTGCCTGGTGCCAGCCTCTGGCCAAGAATGACATAATTTTTTCTGTGATCAACATCAAAGGAAAGGAAGAGAGGCCTAGGAAACCCACATAAATCTGAATGGAAGCAAAAAAAGATGTGTCATCAGCTCTGGAGATGGCATGGTGAGAAGCAAAGTTTTATTGCCAGTTGTTTTGGGAGGACCTGTGTCACTTGCTCATGGCTCTGCATGAGTAACGCGGTTGTCCTGGGTCCCTGACAGTGGAAAAAGAATAACTATATTGCAATGTCACATATTTCCTTCCTCTTTAGTGGGAGAGCTAAAAAGCAACAGGAAGTTCTTCAGCTCTGAGAACCATATTTTTGTGATTCTTTCACTGGGGAGCTGCTGTTTGTATCAGAGCTCCCAGATTCATGACAGGACATCGATGGGGGCTTCCTCTGGTTTTCATTTTTGTCTGTACAGATGCAAAACTTGGGGCATCTTCACAGGCAAGCTGGAGAAATGAGTCTGTGGTAGGAAGGATGGTGACTGTGAAATGGTTTCTTAAAATGGAGTCCAAAGTCTCAGGACGTTATCCTTGGGTGACCTGGGAAGGACTGAGCTCCTACATAGCTGAAGAGCACATGACGTGACTGCTGTTAGGAAAACTGCAGCTGCAGGATAATGGCATGAAAGTTTTTACTGCGGGTAGCTTCTTTTCTGTTAGCATTCTTTACTTTTAACTCAAAAGCCTCCCTAGGTTTGGTTTTTGGTTTTGGTTTTTTTTTTTTTTAACTCTTTAATTTTGCTTTATGGTTTCATGCAACAAACCAGATATTTTTTAACTCTCCAGATCCCTCCACTGCCTCCAAAGTTGCATGTTGACTCACAGACATTTTTTTCCTCTTTTAAGTTAAATCTGTTTTTTTTCAACACATAAAGCTATAAACAAGCGATGAAGAAATCCATCTTTTAAAAATAGCTGGAGACGGTCAGGGCATGTGTTCTGCTACTTTTGCAGAAAAGAGGAGCATCTGGTTTGAAGAGAAGGCTTCAATGGCTCCAGCAGCAATTTATAGTCACGGAGCTGTCAGCTTGCACCTGTCCTGCAGACAGCAGAGGAGAAGGGGAAAAGGATTTCTTTTTTTTTAAACTCAGAGTTAGTCAATAGAACTCATTCTGGTGTCCCCCCAGTCTTAAAATGCCCAAATTAAAAGCCGTGTTGACTACACTGAAGCACAGGAGCTAATGTGTACTTTTCTGCCATTGCCTTGGACTGATCTTGAGAATGGCTGGCTTGTAGGCCAGAAACGTGATTTACCAGGAATGAGAAAGAGTAATTTGTCTGTGGTGCCCCAGTCCCACTAGCCTCACAAAACATGGCTCAGGTCTGCAGGAGAGAGGAACAGACCTCTCTCCTTTCCTCCCCTTCCTTCCTTCTCCCTCTGCCTGTCCCCATACCTGCACCCTCCACCTGACGTCTGAACCCAAGCCTCAGTGTCTGTGCCAGCAGGGAGTGGATGTGAAGATGGACTTCACCCTCCAATAATTTTCACTTGTATAGGTTTCCTGGTAAAGACAAAAAAGAGCCCAAAGTGTCAACATATAGGAGAAAAACCTTATCAGCACAGCAGTGACTGGTGGCAGGTTTTTGCTTCTGTGAAGAACTCAGCTGAAGAGTTTTCAACAATGCCATTGGATGCAATAATGGGATAGAAACACCAAACTGGGGTCTGGAGCAGGCGTAATGCTTTAGCTGGGTCCAGGTTCAGAATCAATGTTGAGCTGAACTTTGCAGGTAAAGTTGTCAAGAATGCGTTTCCCATTCCGTCAGAAATCCAGAGAGGATTTAAATAAATTATCCTGGATTGATACAAATGATTAAAACCTCAGATGATTTGTGGAATGCAACTTCTGCAATTTCTTGACTTCTGAAATATCCAAGTAACTATGTAGGAATCTTCTATTTTGGTATACTCTGAACACAATACTACACATTCTATATAAAGAAATACAAATAGCTTAAAAATAGTGTTAGCACTATTTAAATGCTTTATCTTGTAAAAAAGTAATTAAAATAAATTACAAGCTCCATGAAATGCTCCAAGAAAGTCCAAATTAAAGTCTAATTTCAGAATGATTTACTCTCACTGAAAACATATTCCAGCAAAGCACGTCTATTTTGACAAAATAGACATGCTTTTGTCTATGACATGACATTTCCTAAGGAAAAAATACTCATATACCTTGCTATTCCATCTTTTCTGCTTGTTGACCTGTTCATTTTTCATGTAAAATTGCAAATTCCTCTTTAAGAGAATTTTTCTTCCCTCCAGTCCATTGGAGACAAGTAAGTTGCAATTAACTTTCCCCAGTAAAATGCAAAAGCTAGTCTCTTTAATCATG